>JAPFFP010046124.1:0-33660 GCA_026153255.1 Solanum medicagineum
TAGGTTCATGGGAGACTCCTAGTACCTAGACGAGTTCAAGACTTCTCTAAGAGTTGAGTTTTGGGTGATGGTTCATGAAAGGGTCAACTTTAAACAAGCATAACTTTTAGCATATTTGGAACTGGGTGGCCACGAAATGTCAAATGAAAGCCCATTGAGTTAGCTTTCGAATGCACTTGGTTTCACCTCATTTAGAGTTCGGAGTCAAAATTTATTGTCATTTTACTGAAGACTGCCAGTGCAAAGTTGCACTACGAGCCCACTGTTTCGAGTCGTAGGTCGGTGTACAACTCGTAGGTCAGGCTCGTAGCAATTTCCAGAGACTCCGAAATTGAGCCTAGGGGTCATGGGAAGGGTCCTACAAGTCATAGTACTACCTACGGGTCATAACGAGGCCCGTAACAACCGTTAGACAGCTTTTTAGGAAGTGTTATTTTGGTCCTTTCCCACCCTTTCTAAGCTCTAAATTAACGTTTTTATGCTCATTCAAGGTCCCAAAACCCTTAAGTTCTTTATTGAATTGATAAAATACTCCCTCAAACCCTCATACTAATATTTTACTCCAAAATCAAATGTTCAAATCTCTTCCGAGGATCTAAGGATTTTCTTCGACTTCAAACCTCCATTTTCAATCTTTATCAAGAACTTCTGCAAAGCTAAGGTATGTGGATTTCAACCATTGGGTCCATCCACCCATGGTGCCCTAATCTCCTTTTCACTCAATTTGTATGATTTAAAGTTGATTTTACAAATGGGTCTACTAGTATGAACATATCTATGAACTATGTTAAAGTTATGTTAAGTTGTGACTGTTTTGCTATGTTTTGAGCTATAAATCTTGGATCTATTGTAAGATTGGATGAGGGGTTTTGAAGTCTATTGCTTGAGGGTGTTGCAAGGTGTTGATTGATGGTTTTACAGTGGATTTAGTTTCATGATTTCATCTCTAAATTGCATGTTCTTGTACCCCCATTACACACCCGCCAAGTGTTTGATAAAATGTCCGGTTATGGTTTCTTGAGGAACTGACGGTTCAAAGCATGAGATAGGATATGAATGATGTTATGATGATGAAATGTGCTTATGTATATGATATAATCTATACAAAGTGTTACATTAGACCATACCCGATCCAGGAGGACAAGAGCCCGGGCAACCATGTTGGGAGTTTGTACTAATCAACCATGTGAGGGGTTTGTACTTCGTCACTATGTTGATAAGGTGTGATTATCATCAACCATGTGAGGGGTTTATACCACACAACCATCAAGGGATTTGTACCTTGAATAACTAGCCTGGTCTTTTCTACACATATGATATCCTATATAAGCATGAGTTACTTAAGCATGTTTTACTTGTGCATTGATCATACATGTCATATTGTTATATTATGCCTATTGTCTATGATTATGCATTTTTCCTATGATGCCTATCTTTTGTTGCATTACATCTTACATATTTAGTACATTCAAACGTACTAACGCATACTCTTGCCTACATGATATAACCATGTAGAAATCGGAGCCCAAGTTAATCATCTTCCTCCACGTGGCTAGTTCAGTACTATTCAAGCTAAAGGGTGAGCCGGAACCTTAGTCTATGTTACTTTATTATGGTGAGCCGGAACCTTAGTCTATGTTACTTTATTATGTATTGAGACATTCTTCTTTATGTTCTATTTTGACTAATGCGCTCTAATATGTCAATCGGTACCTCTTGGACCAGGGTACTCTGTAATGGAAATTGTGTAATTGCCTTAGCCTTTATGCGGCTTTGTTTTATTTACCGTGGCTGTGCAGGATGTGAAGAACTCTCTGATGATGCTAAGACTATATTTGCCCGACGAGGCTGCCATCTGCTCGAAATTTTGTCGAGAAAATAAATTTTGGATCTTAGGGGCTACAACAAGGCCGAATGTAAAAATCTGAGGCTCCTCCGTGATGGCTTGTTTGCACTTGTCTTTGTCATTTCGCATGACATCCTCGCGGTATATCTCAAACATCCCATTGATGCACCATCATCGAGGCTGCCCGATTACTCCGACTAGTTGTGCCCGAGCTGGTGCGGAAGAACTTGACCAAAATTTGAGTCAGGGCAGGAGCCAGAGCCGGAGCCGGAGCCAGAGCCAAACTGTGACCCCACCTCGGATCACGACTCACTAAATTATATACTCCTACTCTCATCGGCCTCGAAATCACCTCCCTCTTCAAACTGGCGAGGCTGTTGTGCTGATTGTCGTTTATGCCGATACAATCTACTTGGACCGTTGCCTCATTTGCCGAGGCTTAATTCCCTCGTCCGAATTGACACCAACTGCTCCTCGAACCCACTTCGCTCCTCTGAAGCGTCGTCTATAATCCATTGGTGAAGGGCCCAAGCCTCGACTTGTTTGGGACCAGTGCATTTCAAAGACATTGTACCTAAAAAAAGTTGTTAGTATAAAATACGAACCCAAAATGAAAACTAAAAGTGAAAAAATTATTTTTAAAGGGACTACGAATAGTCATAGATGAAACCATGAACCATAAAGACCATTCGTAGATGCAAGGTATCACTTTTCTGGTACAAGGGCTTATTTTCTAGCCTCTGAAAAGTATGTTACCTGGGGATAGACGTTTGCTACAGTGGATGGGCCCAATATAGAAAGGAACAGGTTTCCTTGCGTAGGCATTCCCGACATACTAAGTTGAATCATCTGTCGTCTTGATTCATGATTGATGAGCTCGAACAGCTGGTTGATGGCAGTGAATGGGTGAAGCAAGGGAAAATCTTGATGAATCCACTATGATTCAAGCAAAAAGATATTCTACGTCAGAACCCTCGTACATAATACTAAGATCACCAAAACTCCGGGCAAAGATGAAGAATGTAACAAATAGGAGACTGCAAAGCGAACACATTATCTAAGCAGTTATGGAATCAAACATCATTATGGTCGAAACTGAGTTTGTACACAACTGTTAGTGAAATGACATGAAGATATATGGTTAATAAGAGAATCCACGGACACATGCACATACTAATTTACATCACATCACACTGAAAGATCTGTGAAGCACTTTCTTTGGGGTTTCACAAACTCAGCTTTCAACAAGTCCTTGAAGGATCTTTTTAGCCTGAGCAAGGCTGTCCATGTGACGAACTTCTGAAACCCATACATTTTGCATGGGAGGCATCACCATATCCAGCTCAGTCAAATGTGTCTCCAGCTGCCCGATAGCGTCTGAATTCATCAAACTGCCAACAACGCTCTGCCAGAAAATGAACAAAAAGCACATCTTAAATTTACCTTTCAAAATTGAGAAAAGAGCAGACAAGGTACATAGTGTAGCTTCGAGATTACAGGAATTGGCTGACTGGATGACAACAGGATAAGAAAATAGATTACAAGTCTCAAGAGCACCACCTTAAGTCCTTAACCTATAATGTGGTAGTCTCTACGCTTATTCAATTGGTACAATATGTGCATGAGCATACATGTATATGTATAAAACATACATTACATACATACATACATACATACATACATACATGCATCCCATAGGTAAATGCATTAGTATCTATAGGTATATATGGATACTTGTATTAATCCATACTATAAGATGAGAAGATATAAAACACGTGACTGGTATGTGCAAATTAAACTTACCAAAAGGGTGCTGCAACAAGATTTGAGGATGAGGGACTGAAAGAAATCTCGATCCAAACTACTTATAATCTTCTGAGACTTGGAAGAAAACACAAGATCTTGACATGATGAATCAAATTTAGAGGCCTGGTTTCTCACAGTGACCCTGCCATGCCGCTTCATAATCTTCCTTAAACAGGAAAAAGCTAAACTGCTATATGCTTGCGTTTTCCTGGTCTTCCTCGACTTCTTGCGAGTTTCGGCATAGGCTTCACCTGTAACCTCTTCATCATGTAACCCCAGAAAAACTGCTGCCTTCTCCCAACTAGCCCAGCAACAGCATGAGGATGACCCATCATCTGCACAAGCATAGAGAATAATCATGGAATACTAGCATTATCTGAAAGCTGGACAGGGAACTTTTCAGAGACCAGGACAAGATCTAACTGCCTGCTGCAAGTAGGCTTTTTCCAGTAGCAAAATAAACCTCATTTACTATGGGAAAAAAGGAAACAATATACATCTCTGTATACAACAACTATGCCTCAGCCCACACAAGTTGAGGGAAATCTCTACAGAAAAATTCTAAATATAAACACCTGGTAGTCTTCTTAAATAAAAATCAAAAAAGAATTTGGTGGTTCTTAAAATTTTAAGATAAATTCCACATGACTATAAGAGTGAAGGAAGAATTAGAAAATTGCAAGATAAAATCATGTAGAGCTCTTTAATATATCAAACGCTCTGAAACATTTAAATCCAGAAACATACCAAGGATGAAACCAGCAAGTGGAAAGTCAATCGCAAATGAATTAGGTCTAGACTCGGTTCTTGACCGATGACAACTGTCTTTTGTGTTGTACTCCAGGACGAGGACATAAATAGCCACAACCTGACATTAAATGAGCAAAAAGAAAAAAATAAGAGGATGTCCTATGAGAAGAGAAGTCCAACAAGTGCCTAGAAAATGTCAAGCCAAAATATTACGGATGTCCCTGGTCTTTTGAATATTCATTGCTGTGACCTCGTGTATACCCTAAAACACTTTCAACTTCCTTCGCCTTAGATGGGCATGTCTGTCATCCCTATAGAAAGGCCATTAAAAGCTTTTCAATTTGTCAAATACCTAGATCTCATGATCAAATACACTTTCTAAAATAGCAAGCAGCCAGTCAAATACTTCCAATAATATAACAATTGGATACTAAAGTTAGTAAAGAAGACAACAGCTTCTTCTATTTCTATTAGCATTTTTAAATTCCAACCTGAAGACTATTTAACCCAAGAAAATCTAAAGTGTGTTGACCATGGGAAGAAATCAACAAAACAAGGAATAAAAAAGATGAAGCACATGTGGAAGCTTTCAATGTGCAATATTAGCTGTATCTTGTCAATTACCATTTTTCATTCTCTTTTTTTATTCTTTTCCATTTGGTTGGTAATTCCCGAAGAGTTCAAGTTTTGTGCACTGTCAGTGGACAAAAGTTTTGACAGTATCAGGTAAAATTTACCTGCTATTGCAGGTTACCCATACTTGTTCCTTTTTCTAAAATTAAACATTGAAAGTGAAGTGCACTTGTCTCTCTCCTTCAAACCCTCCCAATCTCTCCTCCAGACCCTCCCTCCATGGTCTCTTTCTTTGATTGTCCTAATTCCTTATTCCTCTGACCTTCCTGCGATTGAAATACCTAATGCAATCTAAGATTTTGATGCCAATATTCGTGTGATATCTCGGGGTTCAAATGCTTCTCCAGTAAAAAAGAACATTGAAAATTGTCTTGGACAAGCTACAATAATCCCTTAAGAGTAAAAGATGCTCCCGATTGGAAGTCAACAATGGTTTGGCTGTTGAGGATAAAGTTCACAGTATTTCAGGTGTTGAAGAACTACTCATCCTTTTATAAAAATTTTCAGTCCTGGTTTGATTATTTGACTGATTATGATGATCTAATTCAGAAAAATATGGCAAACATCAGAATTGGAGTACAATTAGAACCCTACAGGCCTTTATTTTTTTCCTAAATTTAAATTTTATTCAGTAACTATGTTTATAGTTTCATTTACCTGATGGCATAACACGCTTTCTGTGCCGACTGCACAAACCTTAAACCCAATCTCAAATGATATTAGATGAAATGAAACAAAAGAAGAACAACAACAACATGCCTAGTGAAATCCCACAAGTTAGGTCTCAGGAGGATAAAATGTACGCAGACCTCACCACTACCTCATAGAGATAGAGAGGTTATTTCCGAAAGACCCTCATCTCAAAAAATATCAACCCCAAAGCAGAAAAATAAAATGAAACAAAAGAAGAAACTATAAAAAGTTATTATTCAGATTGTCCAATTGAAAATGGAGCAGACCATGCCAAAGTGTTGGAAGATTTATTTAACGTTTCAAAATGGGCATAATAATAACCATTGGATAAGACGCTTTAACTTGGCCTCAACGGGCAACTAAACACCCCAACTGTGAAAGTGCCTTTCATTTTAGATAAACTGGTTTTCAAAATATGTTTAGGGCCAAAACAAATGTTGTTGACAGATTTTCTAGCAGGAGTTTAAAGAAGTGGCTAAAAGAGAAGAATTTGCAAGTTGTTAGAGTAGTGAAAAAGTTGTTCTAGGGTACATGTTTTCTTTTTTCAACAAGATCAGAGATGCCATGTTTTTAACCCAGCTAAAATATCTGCATAAGAACTGTCATTACCCTGCAATGGAACTCCACTTGTTGAGTCACTAAACAGCTTACTGTATCAGCAATTAAAGATGTAGTATTAGCATAGAATGGAGAACCACCATCCAAGTCCAAGGCAGCAGATTTGTAGGTGTAAGCATCACTACTAGGATCATTTATCAAACTTGATGGGTTGACAACAATGAAGGATGTAGGTATCAACAAAAAGCTCTCCTGCGAACTGGAAAAAGAACAGAGAGCTGGGTCAATAGCATCAATGCTACCATGTTAAAAGAGAATATTCATATTATTAATACACCAGTAGTGTCATGGCTCCAGGCATGCATAAAGTACACTGCAGTATCAAAAAGAAAGCAATCTTTGTCAACCAGCGCCATAAAAAAGGACTATTGATCGTCTATGCTGTTTTTATTGTATATTGTCAAACATAGAGAAATTTGTTAATGGAACATACCAACTGATAATGCAAGATATGCGAAGCTAACAGGTCAGAAATATTAGAATGTTTCAGCATCTTCTCTAAATCTTAATCTTCATTTATGTGTCAAATATGCACTCACATGACAAAGCTAATTTAGTGAAATAAGAAATAATAGCACCTAACAATTGCAAGAGAAAACTATAGCTATAATCTACAAAATACTTATAGTTTTCACCTAAAATGTATCCACATGTTACAAGGTAGAAGTGCAGGAGGTGGATCCTTGAGCTGAAAGAGCTGCTAAAATATACTGAAATTGCATACCTGAGGGCAAGTACTCTGTGAAATGATGCAATGACACCACGTCCAAATCCGGCAGGGTAAGCAAGTTTATTTGCAGAGCCAAAGATCTTGACCTAGCCAATCATGGAACAATCTTAAGGTTAAAAGAAAAACTTTTAACAAGAAAGAGGCAAAAGCATCATGTGATAAGTTCGGAAAATGAAAAGCAAACATAAGATACCATCTTATGGTCCATTAAGACGTGGACACAGATGCTGGTAGTTCCTTCTACGAATAATGATGGACAAACACCATTGTTGCTCTCACACCTTAAATGTGCGGCATATGATTTTCCATCTGAACAATGAACAGCCTTGATCTGCCCATGAATAGATGTTAGATTACCCTCTGGCAAATTATGATCAGAGGGGTAGATGTTGGTCATTTCTCCAAATGGAACAAGAGGTTCAAGAGAACAGTTCTCCAAAAACTCCAAGTTAACATCAAATAAGTTTGAGACATCAGATGGAATATACAAGTTGACATCTGAAGAGATATCATTGCTTCCATTAGGCACAGAGTTTGGAATTTGAAACCGATGATAGCCTTCTGGAAGAACACTATTGTGACTTAAAAAGGAGCCAGACTGTTGAAGTAAGCAGGATACATCAAAAGTTCGGAGAACATTGACAGATGAAAAAGAAACACTCCAAACGTTGGTTCCCGAATTCACAACTATTTTATCACCTATTGCATCAGTACAAAACACGTCTTCTCTCTTATGTTCGATAAGGTAATGACCGCCAATTTTTAACACCTGCAATGTCAATGAACAAAAGTTTTGTTTATGTTGTTACCGTAAATTTTATGTTATTAATGTGCCAGATATCAGAACAAACAAAAATGATACCTCATAAACAGATAAAGCTTCAGACTTGAATTCCAGCAATGCCCTTCTCACTTGTTTGGAACAAGACCCCACATCTGCCTTGGTGTCTGTGTGGTGCAACATACCAAGGAAAGGATAATTAACACAATTTCCCGTCACAAGACACGGGATTTCCTCTGGACAGCATGAGTCCTGACAGTTGCCAACCACAAAAGAGCATGAGTAAGCAGGGTGACTGGAGCTGCAACTCGGTTCATTTCCAGTATCACTGAGTGCAGATATCAAAGCCTCATTAGACCGTTGCTCAGACTTTTGTCTTTTACATGCAATAAGCTTTCCGGTTTCCATTCTATTAAAAAACTTCATGGGTTGCTTCAATTGATCTATCAAAGGCTTATCAATACGGCTATCTCTGTTTTTGCCAGCAATGAGTAAATCCCAAGGCAGAATTAAGGCCTCAGAAAATGCGCTTGATATACTTGAAGCATGTTGACCTGCTTGAAACTGATGCTAACATATCCAGAGACTGATTATATTTGTTATCTCAAACTTGTAAGACGGTACTTTTTTTTTTGCCAGACACATACCTTTTGCAGAACAGGGAATTTGTGTATCAACAGAAGGAGATGATATTTTCCTCGTCCAACCTTCCGAAAGTCAACTTGTGAATCTAAACAGGTAGCTAAATGATGATTTACAGGTATTAGGTCTCTCAGGTTGTAGTAAAATAGCAGTGGCATGTTCATCTCTCTCACAAGTGGAGCATTATCAAAAATACTTCTACACGTGAAAGGTTCATTTTTGAGTAAATCCACATGACCCAGCTTCATGGTTATGTCTTCCATAATTGCCCAAAAATTTCTGACCTGAGAAAGAAATTATTTTGCGGGAAAGAAAAATGAAAATATTTAGTGGATGAAACAATTTGCACCACATAACATTTATTGTTGCACCCCAAATGATTAGGAAATGAGGAACGCCAAATGAAAGAAGATTGATGTTGCATGACACCTCATATATGTTATTGATATTCAAACTTGATGGAAGATCTGGAATGATAACATCAATGCTTCCAGTTGCATCAACAAGCAGCATCTTTCCAGACAACTGTGAGACCTGGCTGAACAAAAAATTATGATGATAATATTTGATAAGTTTACAAGAAATATAAAGTCGGAAATAAAGATGATTTAGTAGATATCAAATACGCAAAGGGTTTGTTAGAAAAGCCATCAGATAATTGGAATTGGTATAATCATTAGGATAGTAATTACCAACTAGTAATTACATAGTTTGGCAATTATAATGACCTATTTTGCCGATGTCCTGCTTGGTTGCACAAATGTAATCACAACGTTATATTAAAATTTAAAAATAAAAGTCAATTATCTAAAATCACAAATTTATAGTAAACAAATAAGGGACTTATAAATGATATTAAGTTAAATATTTTAAATATATATTGTCTTTTGAGAAAATATTAATTAATAAATATGTGTTCTTAACTAATATTATAAAAAATAATTGATTTATATTTTCTAAATCAGCATTTTAAATTAAACTAATCATGAAAAACTAAACTTACAAAATTTCTATGAACAAAATAAAATGCATGTTTGACAAAAAGATTAATATTATAAATATAATGTTATAAAATTGTTATAACATTAAGACAAAAATATAATATATCTAGTCTAACTACAAAAAATAGCTTACAATATAAAATATCGAGTCAATAATCCTAAACAAATGAAATAGATAATATGACATACGTTCTAAATTTAAAACAAAAAATTTAATGTAATACTCTTACTATAAACAAATGAAATAGAAAATATGACATAAGTTCTAAATTAAAAACCAAAAAAAATTGAGAATGGTAACTTTAATTAAAACAAAAGTTTAATATGATACTCTTACTATAACTTTATTTAATAATAAATAAATTCTACTTTGATTTGAAAATTAAAATACCAACATAATTATGCTAATGAAAGAAAAATTATAAAGTAAATAAAAAATAAGTAATATTAAAAATTACATGAAATCACGTGGAAGTAAAGATAGAGAATAAAAAGGAAATGAAATATAAATAGTATAAAATAAGAAAAATACATTTTTTGAAAACATTAGAAATAATTTTTAAAAAAATTAAAATATTGAAAATAAAAAATAAAATTTAAACAAAAAAAATTTAAATAAAAAGAAGAAATTAAAAACTAATCCGCTTGTAATATAACATGTAACTACAAGCAATTCACACTTTCACAACCTCCTACACCCTGCCAATTACATCCAACTACCCACTGACAACGTAATTACATGGCCAACCAAATAGGTCAGGCAGTGTAATTACACCCAATTACACCAAATTCAATTACCGGCGTGGCTTTACAACAGGGCCAAAGTTAAGAAAATAGGAAGCTACCATAATGTTAAACTTCTTGTGGCCTCTTCTGTGTACATAAAATGATGCTAGTAAATGAGGTTTCCATTTATACAGATTAATCCAATAAAATTTACTCTTCTTTTACTATAGTCATAACTCAAGATCCACCAATAGACAATAGTTAGGAAATCTACCTAACATAAAAAGCATATGATGCCACATAATGTCATAATAGGATAGGCTCCTAAATTCTGGCAAAATATATCATTGGAAAAAAAAAAAGAAAGGAATACAAATAAAACGTTCAAACCTTTAAGATTCCAAGCAAAGAAAAACCTATGTCCTCACTGTGAATGGCTTTCCGTTTAGACAGCACATAAGGTCTCCCATCACAAGATATGGAGTTATACTCCTTTTGGGTACCCATGATATCAAAATCTGTGTCCTGATGGCAAATCATTTCCTTCCACATGGCCTCACAAGAATTAATTAAATTAGCAATAGGTGCCACCTGAAATTGATTGCACAATGACTATAGATTTTATGTAGCTAGGTTGGTTTTGATTTCTAGAAAGTAAAAGCAGTGTTTCCAACTCCCAAACCCAGAAAAAAAAAGTCTTCGTGTAATGAAAATTTTATAAAATCTGCAAACTTACCAACTTCAAAGGAGCAAAACTTCTTTCCCAGTCACAAGCACATCTATCATGCTTGACAAATTCCATGAACATCCCATGCTGCCAAACCCAAAAAAAAAAAGTAACATGTGAGTACAGTAATGAAGACTCAATTTATATGCTCACCCAATGATAACACACTTACCCGAATTTGGAAGACTGAAGGGGGTAAATATGAAGTTGCATATGTCTGAGCCAATCCTTTCCTCTGGCAACACCTCGCAATTGTGAACATCAGCTAAAAACAGTTTTGTATGACACTGGGCATAAAGAACATATATCAACGTAAAACAAATTCTAATAGCCTATTTGGCCAAGCTTCAGAACTCAGCTTATTTTGAAAAGTGCTCTTCCTAAAAAGCAGACTCTGTTTGGCCAATAAATTCTTAAAAAACTTTCGAGCAGCGATTAGTGTTTGGCCAAGCTTCTCAAAGTGCTGCTTCTAAGTGCATTTTTCTAGAAAGTGCTTTTCAAAAAAGTACTTATGGGGACTTCTCTAGCTACTGCAAAACAGCTTCTGCTTTTTTCTAGAAACACTTATTTTCTCTCAAAAGCTTCGCCAAACACCTTACTTTTCTAGAATAAGCACTTTCAGCCACTCAAAAGCTTGGCCAAACACCTTAATTTTCTTAAATAAGCACTTTCAGCCTCCAAAAAGTTTGGCCAATTTCTAAACTAAGCACTTTCAGCCTCCGAAGAGCTTGGCCAAACAGCCTATAAGTTCTAGTCTATATCTCTGGTACGGCAAGCAACTTACATTTGTTGATCCCAATATCTCTTTCTCAGATAAGATCCCAGAGAACTTTCTCCTTAAACAGATGATGACGAGTAATACCCTGAAGCAAATGAAAAGACCATCATATCAATGATAATATTAACACAGTCACAAAATCAATTTGATCCTTGTTACTCTTGCTTTACTACCATAGCCTGGCAACAAACACCAAGGAGTCAATGAACTTCGCAAGAAGACTCTCACAGTAGGTCACTGTATAACACCTGTGAGCCCAACAAAGATTGAACAGGTGAACAAATTAATACACAGGTACGGTGGAAACATTTTCAAGGAGTGTTTAGAAGACTTAACCCTGCTTCCAGCGAGGAGAAACATTCCACAGAAACGCTAGTTTTGACACAAGAACCGAGTATAAGCATTTTTGTCCATGAATAACTTGGATTTACAACATGAACGTTTTTCACTGATACCTGAACAAGGAGGTACACCTTCAGAAGATTAAACACATCACAAAAGTCTCTAATTTTCTTATCAAAGTAAACTTACATTTTACCATCTTAGAAAATATAAGCTAGTCTATAAGCTATTGTAACATACCATTGCTCCAACTCTCACACTATGTGGAACAGAAAGATGCTGATCTGTTAGCAATAAAAAAAGGTCATTATCCAACTCAACAATCATACCCCGCATGTAAATTCCTGTCACAGTTCCTGTATAACTAACAAGTTCTCCTTCCCCTCTCACATCAGTTACTCTAAGGGGTATACATCCCAGGGGCAACTTAGGAATATACATCAAAGAATTATCCACAACTACATACATCAGTTGAGACACTTTTTTCCCCACAAATACAAGTCTCTTCTTCAATCCCGATAATGAAACAATCCTCGTTATCAGTCTTGAAAACACTGGATGCCAAGAAGAAGCAAACCCACAAAAGTAGACAATCTCAGGTTTGTTATAACAATGACTACCCACATTCGAATTCAGCATATCCAATTTTAAATCTATAGAATTACACAATTTACAGACACAAACTAAAATATTTACGAGGAACCCCCGAAGATTTTCAGTGTCAGCTCTAGACCCAGCTCTGCATGGAACTACAGAAATAGGGCTAACAGATTCTACTATGCCGCATACAAAGTGCCGAGCTCTTGTACTATCATATTGATCAACACAACACCCAGAAAGTATAGAAAAAGTATCGAGAGAAGCAGAACTAGAATCGAGAAAACCCCACCTAATAATTTCTAAGAACCCACCATTACCATTACACTTGAAGGGTAAGAAATTCCAACCTAAAATTTGAACTTTTTTGTTAATCATAGACGGATTAAACCCAAGAATGTCACAACAAACAGTGTCAGACCCATCAGAGAAACGAAAACAATTGCACTTGATAAATGGATCATCTCCATGAGGTAGAGAAATGATTCCAGTAAGAAGAGTTGGATGGTTAAGGGATTTGAGGATTTTTGGGTGAGAAAGTGTGGGTGTGAGGAGGGAGGGTGAAAGCCGGGTTGGTCGGGGGGGTTTTGGAAAAGGACTGGAAATGAGCGACGATGCGCCGGTGCAAGGACGAGCTTGACGGAGGAGCTCTGAGATTCTTAGGGATTTGACGGTTCCTTGCTCCATTGTTTGATTTGATGATGGAACGTCACTTTTCTTTGGCCTAATAAGGGACAAGTAATATAAAATGGGGAGAGTATTAATGAATACCAATATTATCAACTTTAGCTTGAATTTATTCAACTCAAGCAGGTAGGGTGTGTTTGGGACGAGGTAATAATTCATAGATTAGTTAATGATATTAATTAGTATAATATTTGATAGAAATTTTGAATTATATATAATTAATTCATGGTATCAGTTAATTCTATATGTCTGCCATTAGCTAATACTTTTTATTTGGTGGTATTAGTTAATATCTTTGATTAATACCATCGGATTAAATATATAAAGATATAAATATCTCTCAAATTCTTTTATATTTTTTACTTTTTGATTTTATATTTTATATTTGTAGTTTTATACTAGTAAATTTATTTAAATAAATTAGCTTATAAATTTTATTTATTTGCGGGTTCATATTTTCAATATAAAAATAAATAAATTTACCATGTCAAATTTTTAAATTTTATTTAGTTGTAGTTTCATATTTACATAATACACAACAAAATATTTTGACATGTCAAATTTTTTTATAACTAATTTTATTTGAGTGATTTTATTGATACGATAAAGTCCGATGATGTTAGATATAATTTCAAAGTTGAGTGACCTCGTAAGATATAAATATTATATTAAAATTACAACTTCCAAATTTTTGGATGTAAATATAGATTGCCTATTTTACAATCGTTTACCATCTTTTATATTTTAATAATAGATGGTCTATCTTTATTAAATTAAAGATTGACATTTTATTAGTGATGGATTTGTTAAGATTACAATTATTTACTCTCAAGTAATATAAGAAAAAAAATAGTAAACATCATGACAAATTATTATGGCTAAAAGCATAAGCGACCCCCTATACTTGTACGATTTTTCCGTTTAGACACCTCAACAAAGCAATTTTTCTATTAAGTACTTGTTCCCTTCAAAAGTCTACCTATCAGACATACTCGCTGAGTTGGCACTCAACGTGAGTAGCACTTTCCTTCAGGCGCGTAAAACAATTAAAACAGTAATAATTGTAAAAAAAAATAATTCAACTTATACACCTAATTATTTAAAAAAATGAAAAAAGGGAGAACCATCTTCTTCGCTAATTCAATGTTCCCTCATTGCAACCATTTACATCATTCTCTTACAGTGGCTTTACACACACACCACCCCTCCACTTCCTCCTCTCTCATTTTTCTCACCTTTTTGAATTTTTCTTCTGCTTATTTACTTCTTTCATTTTTTTCATATATAGCAAAGCTTCATTTTCCTGACAAAAAATATCAACTAATTTTTTTCTAGTAAAATTTTATAATTATTTTCAGTGGAAAAAAAATAAACGTAACGAGTTGGAGATTTTTTATGCTATCGGAGTAAAATGGAGGATGAATTTTTAGCTTACATGCACAATAATGGCATACTCCCTGCGTAGGTGAAAATGATAAGGTTTAAAGGAGAAGAATTAAGAGGAGGAGGTGATGATTTATTAACGGTGTCGTCGCCGAAGAAAGACATTTGACGAATAAGAAGGGGTTAGGGTTGAGTTAATTGCCACTGCAGATCTGATGAAGAAGAAGGGTTGGGAGTGGGTTAATTCATAAATAAATTTTTATTTTTTAGAAACTCTTTTTGAATTATTTAAATAGTATTTTTAAAATTGGATCCAATCATCACGTGTCATTATTCCATTGGTCCATATAGAATATATTTGCGTTTGAGATACACACACTTTTTAATCTTTTATATTTGAGTGCCAACTCAGTAAGGTATGCCTGATAGGTAGACTTTTTAAATGGAACAGGTGCTTAATAAAAACAGCCTTGTTGAGGTGCCTAAGCGAAAAAACTGTATAAGTATAGAGGGCCGCTTATGTCTTTAGCCAATTATTATTTCCTAACTAGTTAGAAGTTACAAAAAAATAATCTACTTTGATCAAATTACATGACATAGAAAATATCATAATAATTCAAGGGTATAATTGAAAAATTTTTGTATAGAATTTTAAACGAAGCATAAAATTAAATGGAAAACAATAAACCAAGCATGGGATAAAAAACAATCCTAGCATTACTAATCGCTGAACAACTAATCTGTCACGATCCAAGCCTAGACAACCAAAAAAAAAAAAAATTACCCAAAAATGTGCCTCGAAAGTGCCCAGAATTGTAATTTCCATATATCTCAAAATCTGTGCGTTATTTCGAAAATCCGACTTCCTATTCTTGTTCAGGGGGTCAAATTTAGAGGGAAAAGGGTCCAACCTTGATTTTAAAGCAACCGTAGTAAAAATTTGAAATTTCAAAGTGTTGAATTCCAGAGAGCAAACCACATTATAGGCGCAACGCGCCTCTGTACAATTTCTGACTAGTTTTTCAAGTTCGGTTCAAGACTTTTAAGCCTTCGGCCTAAGTGTTCCCATGCGCGAAAATACCTATACTTAGCCATTTTTCATCCTCATGTCATTCTAAACATTCCGCAATACTCACTAAAACACTTATGAGATGTTTGATAAGAGGTATTAGTGACTTAATCCATGAATTATAGGATAAGCATTATTTAATGCTATGTTTGGTATGAATTTTGAGTCTATGTATAACTAATCCATGGATTGGTTAATACACCCTACATGGTATTAGCTAATCCCTTCTATTTGGAGGTATTAGCTAATCCCTTCTATTTAATACATGGAGTTAGATAGGTAAAGACAAAAATATCCCTCTAACTTTTTTGTTTTCTTGATTTGATGTTTTATATTTGTAATTTTGTACTATTAAATTTATTTAAATAAATTAGCTTATAAATTTTATTTATTTGTGGGTTCATAATTACATAACATAAAAAATTAATAAATTTACCATGTCAAATTTTTAATTTTATTTATTTGTGGGTTCATATTTACATAATACACAAAAAATATTTTTTCATGTCACTTTTTTTTTTATAATTAATTTAGTCGAGTGATTTTATTGATACAAAACAAAGTCTAATGATTTTAAATATAATCCCAAAGTTGAGTGGTGTAAGATATCAATATTATATTAAAACTACAACTTCCAAATTTTTATGTGTAAATATAGATTGTCTATTTTACAATTGTTTACCATCTTTTCTATTCTAATGTAGTAATAGATGATCCATCTTTATTAAATTAAAGATTGTCATTTTATTAGTGAAGAATTTATTAAGATTAAAATTATTTATTCTCAAATAATTCAAGTGAGAAAATAGCAAACATAATGACAAAATTATCATTCTCCTAACTAGTTAGAAGTAACAAAAAATTAATTTATTTTATCTAATTACATGAAATAGAAAATCTCATAATAGTTCAAGGGCATAATTGGAAAGACATTTTTTACAGAATTTTAAAGCAAACACAAAATTAAATGAAAAATAATAAATCAAACACGGAATAAAAATAATCTTATTATTACTAATCCCTGTATAACTAATCCATGCATTACTAATAATCCTTACATTACTAATTCCTGTATTATTCATTTTTGTACCAAACGACCCATTAGTCTTATATTTCTCTCAAAATTCAAGCCTCAAAATCCTCTCCGGATCTAAGATTTCTTCTCAAGTTTCAAGTCTCCATTTCCAATCTTCATCAAGTTCACCTCCAAAGTAAATGTATGTGCGTCTCTTTCATGGATTCCTTTCACCCATGATGTCCAAGCTTCCTTTTCTTACAAATTGCATGATTTAAAGATGATTTACTGATGTGTCTTATTTATTATGAAAATCACTGCACACTATGTTGGGATTTATGAAATTGTGACTGTTTTGCTATGTTTTGGGCTATGAAACTAAGATCTATTGTGAGATTTGATGAAGGGGTTTTGACGTATGTTGCTTGGGGGTGTTACCAAGTATCTATTGATGGTTTTACATTGAATTTTCTAGCATGATTTCACGCCTGAATTGCATGATTTTACACCAGCACTATACATCCTCTAAGCATTTGATAAAATGTCCAGTTATGATTTCTTAAGGAATTGAAGGGTCCAATGCATGTCTTATGAGTTGAATGACTAATTAATGATTTAATGATGATGGAATGATGATTGAAGTGATGTATGTATATGATGACTATATGATGATGATAGGAATGTTTATATGAGTTGCTTTCATGAAGGAGTACATATGGTGTTGCAAGTAGATTGTTGGGTTTCCATGTTTGTTGTGCTCTTGAGAAAATGGAGAAGGTCTTTCCTTGTTGTTTGAAATGCAATGTTGTGATGATCTAGTTTTATGATCCCTATTGAAAAGGCCATGCCATAAGGTAGAAAGACTAATGATCCCTACCAAAAAGATTATATTGTAAGGTATAGACCACCTATCGAAAAGGTCATACCGTAAGGTAAAATAACTAATGATTCCTAATGAAAAGATCATATCATAAGGTATGGACACCCTACCGAAAAGGTCATGCCGTAAGGTAGAAAGACTAATGGTTTCCACCGAAAAAATCATATTGTAAGGTGTGGACATTATATCGAAAAGGCCATGTCGTAAGGTAGAATGAATCATGGCTCCTACCCAAAAGATTATATCATAAAGTAGGGGATGTCTTATACTACCTATCAAAAAGACTATATCATACGGTAGGGGTATTATTGGTAACACTCTCCAAAAAGGTTATACTGTAAGGCGAGTGGGGGCCATATGGTCCATTTCATGAAGATTGGTAATAAAGGTTTGAGTATGTATTCCATATCGAGTTTACGTTCCTTGATCATGATTTACAAGCATGTTTTACCTTAAGCATTGATCATGCATGCACCTTTGCTTATAATGATGCATTTCAACTACGTTGCCTATCCCTTGCCAGCATTGCCTCCTACATACTTAGTACATTTAAACGTATTAATGCATACTTTATGCATACATGATGTTACCATATAGGAACTTGTACCGCTTGGTCATCCTCCTCCTCCACGTGGCTAGTACGATTGTCTCTCAAGCTAGTCGGTGAGTCCTCTATTCCGGGGACGTTACTTATGATCTCTTGCTATATATTGAAACTATCTTTCTTTTATGTATACATTAACTATGAGGGTGAGCCCGGTCGCTTGTCTTGTCCCCCGCTTTTATCTACGTAGTAGAGGTGTTGTTGGACATGATATGTATCTATGTTATGAGTCTTGACTCTCTAGTTTCTTGATGTTATGATATGAAAGTTTTTCCTTAGTCCTTATTACATTGCTTATGCTTATTTCTTATTGTCATTTTAATTGCTTCCGCAACCAAAGATGTGTAATGATATGCTATGAGGCTTGTTTAGGGTTCTTTCGGGTTCCCCATTCACCGGTCACATCTAGGCCCTAGGCTTGGGTCGTGACAGCCTAGACGTGACCGGCTAATAGGGAACCCGAAAGAACCCCAAACAAGCCTCATAGCATATCATTACACATCCTTACTTGTGGAAGCAACTAAAATGCCAATAAGAGACAAATAAACAATGGGAAATTGGGACTGAGGAAGCAAGAGAGAAAGAGGAAGTAATACTTAAATATCATAGATCAGTCAAAACTCAAACATAATACACAACTTGTCCAACAACACCTCTAAACATAGATACTTAACGGGGGCCAAGACAAGCAATTGGACTCACTCTCATAGTCAAAGTGGCAATAAAGAAGAGAGTATCCGTACATAGCATAAGAAATATAGACCAATGTCCCCTGAATGGAGGACTCACCAACTAGCCACGTGGAGAAGGAGGATAGCCAAATGGAGCTCCGGTTCCTACATGGTAACATCATGTAGGCATAGAACATGTGTTAGTACGTTTGAATGTACTAAGTATATAGGATGCAATGCAACAAGAGATAGGTAATGTAGGCACAGTGCATAATCATAATCAATAGATAACATAGTAGTAATATGAAATGTATGGATGATGTTTGAAGTAAAATATGCTTATATAGAACATATTACGTAGATAAGAAGAGACCATCATCATAGACCAAGCAACTAGTACTGGGAATCCAAGGCTTAACACCCCCTTGGTAGTGATCAAGGTATCAACCCCTCAACAAGGTTAATAGACTTAACACCCTCTATTAAAGTGGTCAAGGTACCAAACCCTCAACAAGGTTAATGGACTTAACACCCTCCATTAAAGTGGTCAAGGTACCAACCCCTCAACACGGTTAATGAAATTAACACCCTCCATCAAAGTGGTCAAGGTACCAACCCCTCAATAAGGTTAATGGAATTAACACCCTCCATCAAAGTGGTCAAGGTACCAACCCCTTAACAAGGTTATGGTCAATATGTAACACTATAGAAGTTTATCATGAATTAACACATATGCAACATACTTTCATCATCATAAAGTAATATATGTACATGAGAATAAACCAGATTCGGCATCCTTTTGATGATCTGATCAACAATGACCTGTGTCTATTCTGGGTCCACCACCACCCTATTAATTAACTTATAAGGAACATATGCATAGCCTTGTTGCACCGGAGGTAATGCACCACTGCCCTCAAGCTGCTCCGAAGCCTCGCCTGATATTGAGGCGGTGGTTCTAGGGGAAAATTTGTAGGTCCTCCAAGCAGGTGTGTTCTAACACACATCCAAGGATTTTGGATTTCTTTAATCAAAGCAACATTTACCACACACTTTGGTACCATCTTTTTATCCATATAATGAATACTAAGGGTACTAGCACTTTTTAGTGCATGAATCAAGCATGGATAGGGCATACCAACTCTATTAGATTGAGCCTAATCCCGCATCTCAGCAACTATAATCCATCCCACATTTATTCCAAACTTTGCCATGAAGCACGATACTATAGAGACATGTAAGGGTTGGAGAGTGTTATCATTACCTGTGCACCGTAACCGAGTCAGCACCACCCACCACCCAAATTTTGAAACAAAATTCGAGTAAGCCTTGGTAATAGAGACCCAGGGCTTTGTAACCAAAGGCACATTAGTCCCTTGTATGGCGATCCACTCTGTAATCCATTTCAAAAGTTCATTCCGAAATGTCAGATCGGACATTTGCCCCTCATCCATGATCCTCAAGTGTCTGGCTATGAATAGTCCACTGGAGGAGCCCGGTAATCTGAACCAAATAAGAACCTATTGATGTTGGTTTCCAAAATGTCCATACTCACACCACACACCATAACATATGATCGCGGGGACAAATTGCAGGCGAGCTGCTTCTTCAAACTTTTAGAATGGTTACCTAGTATGGAGTTCCGTAGACTGGTAGCATAGTTAGAGTAAAACTCCTCGATGATGGCGGGCCCCTATTAACCAGGTGGTTGTGCCATCAAACCAAATTGATATGATTCAAACACATCTCTAATCTCTAGGATCCGATCGAGTTGATCTGTGAGGACCCAAACCTCCGGGATGACTACTCGCTGTTGGAACCCCCGGGACCCTTGGTCAACACCTAAGTGAAAATCACTTTGGCTCCTCGGACTGTCCAATAGCCCCACAGAAATACAATAAGCCACCTGACAATTTTAGAGTTTGTTCTTTGGGAGACTGGATAATGTATAGCTTTATCATCACTATCTCAAAGTATAATATCTTCAGCCTACTCCTCAGTGTCATGCCCGTCAGCCTCTGAGGTCTGTACCTGCTCCTCTTTCTCTAAGAAATCCTTCTCCTGATCCAGGCCATCTTTCTCCTCCTTAAGTCTCGTATAAGAAACCCTTCTTCAGACTACGGGCCTATAGTTCGACCTGCTGCACGAGCCCTTGTATTTCAAAGGGAGTGAGGGGAGACATTGCCTGTAAAATAGACCTCGAACCCTCTTGAGGAGTCATCGCCTGATTCATTCCTATTTTGATGGCTAGATGATACAGTTAGGGAATCATGGAGATATGACCCATGCTCCTCCCTAAGTTTGGTTAACTTTTGATGGGGACCCATAACACCTGCATATGTCACAATGGAATGAAAATGGTTAGAAATTTCAAAATGAGCAGGTTGACGCACTAACGGGTACTCAGACTTCCCCTGTGCCATAAAAGTTGCAATAACCCTTAAGAGTGGCGTCACCTGATCTATCATAGGGAAAATGTACTAAAGAAACATGTAGAGATTGAATTCAAATTCAAACTAGGGGGCATCACATAAGTAGACCAGGTTAAAGAGGACTTACACGGGTTGTGTAACGTGACATGGTCCATGAAAGGACCTGTGGTGGGTAATTATGATTACATGGAGGACAAGAGCGCATGCACGGGCCACTACATGGTCCGTGTAGATGCACACGGCCCATGCAGTTGGCTGCGAGAGGCCCTGTCACCACTTTTAAACTCAAACCCCACACAAGCACACATAAATGCAAACATACGTCATCTAATCACAAATCCACCAATATACTTACACAAGGACCACAGATATAACAATGTTTTTCACAAAGAAGCTCTACAAGTGCATGACTCCATGGTCTCTTCAACAATGGTGGTTTTCACCACCAAATGCACAACCCACACTAACTTCATACATTATGACACTTTAAGCAAAGAAAGAACCAATGTTTAAACAAAAATCTACACGTGCTTGCTTAAAACTTCACTAGAAGATGAAGAAGTTGAGCTCTTACTTGATAAACAATAATGTAGGTGAAGCCTTTTTTGAGAAACTAGAAACCCATATTAAGATGAAGCTACAAATCATGAAATTCAATCATGAAATTGAAACTATTTTAGGGTTTTTTTGAGAGAGAAGGTGTGAGATAGAGAGAGAGCTGTGAGGTAAGAGAGAGAAAAATCTAAAAGTGAGTTGTTGGGACAAGTTGAGGCTTTTTAAATACCATTGGTCAACCATGTTGACCGGTCCTATAACTCTCTCCATGGGCGGCCTCACGGCGCGTGCCACGTGGCACAGTCCATTTGTCATTCGTTTCTCCAACATTGGTCAAAGCAAATTGACACTTACCTTGCTTTCACCGACATCATCTCTAGGGTGGCCTCACGTCCTGTTACATATGACACAGTTCATTTGGATCGTCTATGTGGCCAGGTTTGATATTTCTAACAACCCACCCCATGTGTATGCACCACAACTAGGATCACGAGCCATCTAACATGTCACGATCCGTATGAAATGACAGTGTTCCTCCACTTAGAAAGTTTAAGGTTAACTATGTGGCACGGGCATCACACGGTCAATTCCATGGGGCATCCCATGCCACAAGGTTTGTGTGAGTGCATGGGGGTCCTCCTTTGCCAAGTGATGGCCATTGTAGCCTCATCCCATGGCTCCTACTATGCATAAGCTCACGAAATCCAAAAATAAGACCTATAACTACCTAGGACAACAAATCAAGATAAAAGAATGCATGATATATAACTAAAAAATATATATATATACACACACACATGTTTTTTTCAAAAACTATTACAATGCATGGGTTGCCTCCCATTAAGCGCTTGATTTAACATCACAGAACGATATAACTATGTGACTTCTCAGACTTCGTAAAGATTCATGATATTAATTACTGAGGCTTCATCTACAATACCTTAGTATTGCTTCACTCTCTGCCCACTGACTTTGAATCGATCCCCATTTTCTACTTCTAGCTCAATGGCACCATGGGGGAACACTTTGGCAATCTTATACGGGCCAGACCAGCTAGACTTGAGCTTACTTGGGCCAGACCTCCTTGATCTCTCTGTTTGAAACATCAACCTGTCCACTTGTCTGCGGGTGATAGGGTGTGCCCATCTTGTGCTGTCGTACTCCATAATTCACTAGCAGAACACGGATGACCTTTTAACAGAAATGAGAATCCCCATCCTGTTGATGTGTGTCCCAAATCTGGAGAAGATGTTCTGCCTCAGAAACTAGACAACACACTTGCTTTCGTTGTTTAGCAATGCAACCTCCTCTACCCATTTGGAGACATAGTCTACTACTATATATATTTCAAGCCATAGGAGCTCACAAATGGACCCATAAAGTCAATGCCCCAGACATAAAAAATCTCTACTTCAAGAATAGGGTCATGGGTAGCTTTAGTCGCGTAGAAATATTGTCCTATCACTGATAATGATCACATCCTAGCACCAAGTCGTGGGTGTCTTTGTAGATGGTGGGCCAGTAGTACCCATATTGCAGAATCTGCTTCATTGTCCCTTTTTCTTTGGTGAAAGTTAAGGCCCTCAGGCATAATGTCACTCACCAGAAAGTTAGCAAAATCAGCAAACTAAGGAATTAGGTCAATAAAAGTGTTGTGCTGACAAAATACTGCATATTTGATGCCTGAAACCTATGATTTTATGTGTTCTCAATATGACTTTTATGGTTTTTATGTGTTTTGTGTTTCTTTTTGTAGGAAATACAGGTTGGCTCAATTTTGGGAAAATTTGCAGATTTTGCTCATTTTTAATACATACGGGACCCTCTACGAGTCGTAGTCTAGTCTACAATTCATAGAGCTGGTCTCGTATATACTTCCAGTGCTCAAAAGGAAAGTCTGAAAGTTTGAAGTTCAGCGATATGAGCCCTAGGTATGAGTCATAGTCCCTTCTACAAGTCAAAAAAACCGCTATCGTTGTCAAGTTCTAGTGTTGTTCAAGATTGGACCAGGAAATGCAAATGGGGACTACAAGAAGGAAATAAGAGTTATAGAACAGACTACGACTCAAAGAGGTATATCATAGCAGTGAACTTCAAAATGCAAGATGTTGACCACGAAAGACCTATTACGGCTAGTAGGGCACACTCAAGTCATAACTGTGAGTCGTAGCAGATGCCGACAAGGATTTTTATTTAATTTAGGGACTCATTTGTAAATACTATAAATAGTACATTTTAGGATTTTAGCAAAGAGGTTTTAAGACAGATTTTGAGGGTTTACACAAAGAGACTTGGGAGCATGAACTTGGGAGTATTTTCTTACGGTTTATCTTTGGTGTCTATTTTTTTGGAGAGTAGATTCACTTATGGATTCATTACATCTTTCAATCTTGTGATTCTAAATACAAAGTGGGTTATATTTTTCTTCATTCTCTTAGGGTAAGTGATTAACTATGTCTTCCATATTCATTATTTATTTGTCTGCCCAAGCTATGAGCAGCTAAAACCACAACTTGGGGTTTTGGGAACCATGAGAATCTAACATAGAAAACACAAATTATTTGCACTTGTTGAGTTGAGTATTTGCATGTATAAGCTATTTTCCTTCATTTTGTATATTTAATGGGTGACAACATTAGACCCCGCCTAGTTTCATGACCTTGATCCAAGTAGTGATGAATGGAAAAGGGGAATGACTAACATAATTCCATGATCTATTTTCGTCTAATCAATCGAACTCGGCCAAGGAGGGGTTGAATTTGACAATTGGTAATGGTTAGTTTGGCACACTATGGAGGCCAACCAACCCTTATAGTGAAATTCGACCTTTACCTTCAGAAAAGGGCTGATAAAACCTGAATTATAGTCCTAAATGCAATGTCCTAATCGAGAGTTGTGTCATCTGGGTAGATTAAGTTAGTGAATCATGGGGAACACAATTACCCAAGCTGCTCTCCAATTTGATTGTCTCCCCATTTTATTAGTTTTGTTTAATTTTCTAACACCGGAAACAGTCGCGCTATGTTTTTATTCATAGGGGTCAGGCTGCGTACATCCGACCCCCCTTACCCCGCAATGGGCAGGAGCCTTTGAGGCATTGGGGTAATGTTGTTTTTTAATTTTCTACCAATCATTGGAAACCCTCATTTTAGAGAATCAAGTAGTTGATGTTTGAATTGATTATTGGTGAACCAATTTGCTAAAGTTTTGTATTCCTTGTGGGCTTCGACCCTAACCATACTTAGGTTTTTTACTTCGACGATTGCTTTGACCTTGAAATAGAGGCATATCATGAGCGTTCATCAAGAAAAATGGTGTCATTACCGCGGAATATGACAATACTTTGCTTTGGTTTCACTAATAGTTTAATTCAGGTGTTAATTTCTTAGTTCTATTATATTTTACTTTTTTTTGTTTTTCTTGGTTTAGTTTCTTTGCATGGTATACTAGGTGTGTATACCCAATACAAAGAGTCAAAAAATTCCCTTAGCTCCTATTGATTTTGAGATCCAACATGTTGCAAGGAGAATGGCTCAAGCGAATGTAATGTCACGGTGAATGAAGCCATAAAATAAAATGATGATGTTGAGGATAGAGATGACAATCCATAGCCATTAGAGAATATGTTGCAATTGCGGGAATTCAATGAGAATGCCTATGGATGGAACCAATATCAATTGAATCCTATGGCCATGGCCGTTGCTGCAACTATAGTGTTTCAGCCATAATTGGTTGACACTAAGTTCACAGTGTCAAGTGGATTGCTCCAAATGCTTCAGAATCATGGTTTGTTCGCGTATCTACCTTCTGAGGATCCTCATAACAATTTGCATAATATGGCTTTTGTGTGCAAGACCGTGATGGGACATAAATGCTTTCCATGGATGCCATTGGGTTACTTATGTTCCCTCTCTCTCTCACTGGTAATGTAACTGTATCATTATCAGAACTCCTACAAAGCTCAATCACCAGTTGGGCAGAATTGCAAAGAGCCATTTAGGAGAGATACTTTCCAAGGTCAAAGAAGCTCAAATTAAAGGATCAAATCAATAACTTTGAGCAATTGTCAGGTGATTCCATTAGCACAACGTGGGAGACATTCATAAAATTCTTGAGAAGTGTTACAGACCATAAGATCGTGCATGACACCTTAGTGGAGATTTTTGTATCAGCACTTGATGAGAATGTCAACCTTGTGCCGATACCATCATGGGAGGGATGTTCTTGGATCAACCTTCACAAGGATAGCGGAGAGAATGGAGCAAGTGGTCAAAACCAACAGAGAATGGGAGCAAAGGGAAAGAGCTTCTACAAGGAGCTCATATGCGGTGAATGTTAGTTCGGAGCAAGCTAATATTAATAAGTAGATGACACAACAACTTGCTCAACTCCACACGAGTATGGACTTGGTGGGTAAGCAAAATCAAGAAGGAATTCATCTGGTAGTCCACCAACATCGTAGAGTGCCCATGTATGAATAGGATTATTATGATAAGGACGCTTGCCTTGTTAGTGATCAAGCAGTTGGTTTTTAGAACAATGCCCAAGGGTCTAATGCGAACTATTTGGCGTCAAGGTGTAAAAATTAAGGTCGAAACTACAACCAAGAAAGTGCCTATGGAGATTACCGTGGTGGTTATTTTGAAACAAATAGGGTTCCAGAAGCCAAGTGGGGGAGAAAGGATGGTTTTTCGAATGGTACTTACCTATGACACTGCAATCATGATGTCGGGGCTAGAAATTCAAAGATAGAAGAGATGTTTTACCGACTGATGACAAAGGCCAAGAGCCAAGATGAGACCTTAAAGGGAATGAAATCTAATATCTGTAGCATACATAAGAAGATAGATTCTCATTCAGTGGCCATCAAGCAACTTGAGCAACAATTCGGTCAAGTTTCTAACAAATTTAGTCGACGCCAAAAGGGTACATTGCCAAGCAATATTGTGCAAAACCAGAAAAATGATGGGCATCGTATGGCTGTCACAACTAGGGGAGGTAAGAGTAGAAGTGATCCTCTGATGCCAGTAGTTGTGGATGATGTGCACGAAAAGACAATTGTGGAGAAGATTGAGAATGAAGCATAAGAAAGCATCAAAGATAGGGTGAACAGTGAAATAGTTAAGGAGCCGAAAAAGTGTAAGATCATCCCATGGCCTCCTCCTCCCTTTCCCCAAACACTCAAATAAAAGGAGGAGGATGGTAAAGTCAAACATTTCATCTCAATGTAAAACCAATTGTCCATCAACATACCCCTTGTCGAAGCATTCGAGGAAATGCCTGATTATGTTAAATACATGAAGGATTTGGTGACTAAGAACTGCACGGTGAGCCAAGAGGTTTTGCAAAAGCTCTAACATTGTAGTTTCATTACCACTAAGTCTTTGGTTTAAAAAAGGGAAGACCTCGGGATGTTTACCATCCCTTGTACCATTGGCAATGTAGAGTTTGCAAGAGCATTGTGTGATTTGGGAGCAAGTACAATTTGATGCCTCTTGCAGTGTTTAAAAAGCTTGGTTTGGGTTCTCCCACTCATATGAGAATGAGGTTATAATACAGATATAACCATCAAGAAACTAGAGGGAATTCTTTACGATGTGTTAGTGAAAGTGCGTATGTCACGACCCAAGCCTAGGGCCTAGACGTGACACGGCAAATGGAGAACCTGAGTGAACCCCAAATAAGCGCCTTAACTTGCCATTACACATCATTGGCCACGGAAGCATATAAAGATATAAAGAGTAATAATAGGGCAATGGGACTAAGGGAACTCATATAAACATCATGAACAAGACATAAGAGACTACCTTATCATAAGTACATAGTATGTCCAACAAGCACCTCTAATACATAGAAAGAGCGGGGGACAAGACAAGCTACCAGGCTCACCCTCATTGTCAACATATAATATAAGAAAGATATCTTATTACAAAGATAAGATCAACATAAATCAAGGTCCCCAGAACAGAGGACTCACCAACAAGGTTCAACGACCTAAGAACGTGGATGATGAGGATGATCAACTTGGGCACCAGTCCCGACATGGTGATATCATGTAGACAAGAGTATCCATTAGTACTTTGATCGTACTAAATATTGGGATGCAATGCAACAATAAACAAGTTCCATAGTCAAAACGCATACATTAGACAATAGGAATAGTATAGCAATATGGCATGTATGATCGATGTATATGCAAAACATGCTAGGGTAAATCATTCTTATATAAGATATCATATGTGTAGAAGAGGGCAAGCTAGAATCCCAATTTGGATGGGAGATGTCGTTCACACCTGGACACCTTGGTGGCAAGGTACTTACCCCTCACATGGTAGATGGAACTCACACCCGGATACCCTGGTGCCAAGATACTTACCCCTCACATGGTAGATGTCGTTCACACGCGGACACCCTGGGGGCAAGGTACTCACCCCTTACATGGTCATCCGGGATCTTATGATCCTCGGACCAGACATGGTCTAGCACAACACATTATATAGAACATACAGATATACATCATGTCTATAAGCTCATTTCATCATTAAAACATCATACATATCATATCTCATGCTTTGAACTTTCAATTACTCAAGAAATGATAACCAAACATTTTATTAAACACTTGACAGGTGTGTAATGGGGGGTAAAAGAGCATGCAATTTAGAGATGAAATCATGCAGGAAAAATTAGTTGTAAAATCTTTAATCAACATCTTGCAACACCCCCAAGACATTCACATCAAAACCCCTTATCAAATCTAACATTATATCAAAGATTTAGAGCTCAAAACATGGTAAAATAACCATACTTTCATGAACATAAATCACTGTGCAGTAAATTTCTCAATATACAAGACCTATATGTACAATCTACTTTTAATCATGCAATATTAGTATAAACAGGGTTTAGGCACCATGGGTGGAAGGACCCAATGGTTCAACACCACATAACTTAGCTTTTGTGAAGTTCTTGAAGAAGACTTTAATGGAGATTTGTAGCTTGGGTGAGATCATGAAGAAATCGTTGATATTGGCCTTGAGTTGACGACTTGAATTTAAGGTTAGAAATGAGTCTAAGTGTTTGGGGAAATATTGGGGAATGTTTAAGGTGATATGAGGTTGAAATAAGGCTATGTATAGGTGCAAATACATTTGGAAAAACTTAGGTCCAACAATTAGAAAAATCTGGGTAAACTAGGAAAAGACAGTGCAAAAATAACACCTCTCCGCGTCGCGGAGAGGTCGCAGATGCCCACTGGAATTAGCACCAAGTGCAAATTTCATAAATTGATTCCTTTGCTTTAAAGTCGAGTTTAGACCCTCGTCACCCTAATTTGGACCCCCTCAACAAGAATATGAAGTTAGATTTTTAAAATAACCAGCGAATATTTAGATATATGGAAAACAAGATTCCAGGCACTTCGAAGCACGTTTTCGGGCACTTTGTGGGGTTGTTTCAGCATAAGTTTGTAGTCCCAAAAAATTTGGTAATTCTTGATTGTGAAGTTGATTTTGAGATTCCTATTATCTTGAGAAGACCATTTCTGGCTACTGGGAGAGCCCTGGTGGATATGGATTCTAGTTAACTTAGATATCGGGTAAATGATGCCGAAGTAGTTTTTGATATTCACAAATCTTTGAATCAACCTGATGAACTAAAAAGTGAAGTTGGGGTTGTTGAGGAATTTTGATCGCTCATGAGGGCTAAGTCGTGCCGCGACATTAAATCAGCCGCTACTTGGGAGACAACCCAAGAGATTTTGATGTTTTCCTTGTTGTTAAGTTTATTTCATTTTGTGAATTCATAGGTAGTGATTTGGTTATGTGTTAGTTGTTATTTTTAGACGTTAGATCTATTGTATTTTGAGATAATGGAGTGTTTTGAGAATGATGTCTAGGTCTTGAAGAAATTGGCAAGATTGCAGAGATTTGCATCTAAAGCAGTCTCTACGACTAGGCCTACGAGTCATATTGCACTTTGCAACTCGTAGTCCTGTCTCGTGTAGAGTTAGAGTGATCAGGTGAAGTTTGCACTCCGCTACGAACCAACTTGACGACTTGTACTCCAAGCTAGGTGTCGTGAATGGGGTCCGTAGTGTTGGGTATGTTTTGAAATTTTTCCAAGTATGAGGTGGTCAACGAGGCCAGGATTTATGAGTCATAGACCAAGATACGACCCATTGTCTAGGTTATGTAGACCCGTTTCGGTGAATTTTAACTGTGCCCTAGTAAGGTATAAATAAAGGACAAAATTATTTTGACCCCAATTTTGACCCTAATCACCGAACAATTACCCTAATCCTTTTTCACCTTTTATTTCAGATCATTTTCCCATGTTCTAACCTAATTTTCCATAGGAAATTCTGGCAACTAGGGTTTCAGCCTTCGTTCTTATCTTTTTGCTTTTTCTAGTTCATCTACTCATACGGTATGTTCTTTGATTTAGTTTAACTTCAATTTTTGCTCTGTTCTGAATGGTTTGAGATTGAAAGGCATAAAAAAGCATGTCATTCCTATTTTTGGTTAAACTGAGATGAACAAACTAGGGTTTCTTTGAATGAAATTTATGGTGTTAGCCCTAAGTTGAATGACTTGTCTGTGTTAGTGTAGATGGAATTGGGCTAATAAATTCTTCTTGTACTCATTCATCTATTTCCCTAAATGACCAAGTATATGTTTGAATGCTTATTTTGTGTGATTTGGGAATGGTGACACGAGTATATGTTTGGATGAGTTGGGGATGATTGATTTGATTGAGTACTCATTGCTATATTCTTTATTGATGCGGTAAATATTTTCCTTGAAATGATGTTTGTGGACGGGATCATATGCTTCTAATGTGAGTGATTCAATGAATGGGTTCGATGTTGTTAGGGCAATTTTAGTTGTTCATAGGGTCCGTGTGGTGAGTTGAGGTGTTTCAGGTACCTGTTACTTCTTGCTATGGTAGTCTTCTACGACTCGTAGATGAGTCTACGAGTCATAATTGCCTATTATAAGAAGTGACAATGACTTAAAATTCCTAATTGTTCATCAAACGAGACCCACCTACAAGTCATGGATCCCTCTACAAACCATAGTTGGGTCTTGTGGACTAATGCCTATTTAACTTAGCTCCTTAGCACCACATACAAAACCAATCTACAACCCGTAGCCTTGGATACGAGTCGTAACTGCATTTCGTATGTAGTTCCAGCGTTTATTATTGTCATGCACTCCTAGTTTATGAGACCACAATATGACTCGCAGTCCGAAATACGAGCCATACTGACTTTCTTAATAGTTGACTGCAGCTAATCCAAGTTACTTTTTCTATGTTTTTCTTCTGTTCTTGTCTTTCATTTATTGATTGTTCGGGGCTAATTATGGATTGTTTATAATTGTTTTTAGATGTCATGGCCCCCAAAAGAAAAATTGCAGCAATTAAAGCCTTCAAAAGGCAACTTGTTGATGAACCTATGGATACTGGAACTCGCATGATAATCAGACTCAGCAACGTGGGTCACTTGAGGCTCTTGATTTTCATCCTGATCCAGAGGCTGAGGTGTCTCAGACTAGGGCTCCTGCAAAAGCTACTCAAGATTTTAGTCCCTCACAGTCTGATGAGGAGAGTAGTGGAAATGAGTCTAAGTAGAGTACACCATAGATTACTCCTTCAGGCACAGATTCTAGTTCCAAAGAGGCCTCCTTGGTCAGAGAAGATGCCCAGTCCTCGATTGCCCTATCTACTTCTTTGACAACGAATCCTAGAACTCATCGGTGGGGTGTCAAGGGCTTAAAGACCATATTTAATCAGGGTCTACAACCAAAAGTGCGAGAGAAGACCATGCGATTGATATATGAGGAGACCTAATTGATTGATACTGGATTGAGGCTTGTCCCAGGACTTGAGGATGCAATAAAACGTCACGGTCTTAGGTGGTTTACTAGTAATCTTGGACGCTATGCCTTGACTTTGATTTGGGAATTTTATGCAGTTTATATAGCCACAATACTTTATGATCTTCCCAAAGGGAAGAAATCTTTCGAGCAGCCTAAATCGAGAGAGGTTCTACATAGAGAACGTCGGGTCGATATTTCGGAGGAGAAGATCCACCGAGTGCTTTTTGGTCCCGTGTACTGAATGCCTGAGTTGATAGCTGAGTTTGATCATAGAATGTGGCATATTCAGAGAACAATGATTTCCAAGAATTTGGTACTAAGGACAGAGCTGTTGAGATGGGCTGCCAAATAGATTGCTGAGCGTGGTCCAAAGCCTGCCTGGGTCACTACACATACGGAGCCTATTGTCAAAGCTTCCCTTTATTTCTCCTCTATGTTTTTGTGGGTGATTGTTAGATCTCGCATCTGACCCATGCAGATAGACAATGTACTTGCATCAGAGCGAGCAGTTTTGGTAGCTAACATTCTAGCTGGCTACGACATTGATTGGGCCAGACTCATAAAGGAGCAGATTCATGAGTCAGCGCTCAAGAGGACAACCTACCCAAAGCCACAAGTTGAGGGTTTGACGATGGGCCCTACCACTACTCCAAATGCTTCTACTGACGATAGACCCTAGCAGCCAGAGGTAGTCAATATTGAGCGGGGTCCCATTTCTGCTGCACCTGCAACAAATTCTACTACATCATAGATTTCTTCAAGGGGCATTCCTTATGTGTCAGCTATTGCTTTTTAGGCCATGGTGTAGAGGTTATCATGTGTTGAGGCTTAGTTGTCTTTGCTCATGTAGCAGATTAGGCCATGGGCCTAGCAGACAGTTGCGGACTCGAAGGCTCGATGCAAGGCATTCACCATTTCCATAGTTGACGAGGTATTGTTGTGGTGGATGCCCGCTATGACACCTCTGAGGACCAGGTATAGAATAGAGTAGCCAAGGCCTGACCATTGGACTTTTCAGCCTCTCGTGAGGAGCTAGCAATGTTTAATGCTATTTGACTTCTTCATTAGCGGCTCAAGTTACAGATCCTGAGTGTACACCTTTTGAAGAGCCGCAATTTGATCTATTTGCTTCAGAGGATGACTCACAACCTACTAATGGGGAGAAATCCCTTGTTGAGGATGATGACACTAAGGTGAGGGTTGTGCATCAGAAGACATCAAAGATTGATGAGGAAGAGGCAGAGAATGAGCTCAGATGAGTCTTGAGGATGTCGAGAGAAGAAGAAGAGCAAAGACAAGCCTAGGAGAAGGATAGATTGATGGGTATTGACTGATCCAGTGCGGCTGCAGTGGAAACTACCCCGCCGGAGGGAGATGATCAGAGGTAGCCAGAGACTGGTGCTTAGGCACCATGATGTGTCTTATTTTTTGACCCTTTGTATTTAATTTGATTTTTATATTGTACATTGAGGACAACGTACATTTCTTTCGATGGGGTGTGGGTAGCTATGGACTACAGTGAAGTCTGAGTAGCCTTTAGTCCATAACTATCCAAAATTTTGCTCCCAAGGTTTTCTTGTTTGCGTTCTTTTTCCTCAAGTGGTTTACTCAATAATTTGGGTGTTCTCTTAAGCTTCCCAGCAACTAGTGGAGTGATGTATGATATTGTAGAACCAGGATCAATTAATGCGTAAACATTTCGTGAAAATATGGACAATGTACCTGTAACCACGTCGGGTGAAGCTTCTAAATTCTGTCGACTCCCCAGTGCATACGTACGATTTTGAACTCCGCTAGAGCTAGCTGCCCCTTT
>JAPFFP010046126.1:0-11190 GCA_026153255.1 Solanum medicagineum
AATGCTTGAAGTAAAATATGCTTGTAAATCATACAACTTGCATAGTACATAATATATGTGTGCGAAAGACCCTAACCGACATAGACAAGCGAGCTGCTACTTGGAATCCAAGGCATGTCACCCTCTTGGCAAGGTGATTGAGGCATGTCACCCCCTCAACAAGGTGATCGAGGCATGTCACCCCCTCTGCAAGGTGTGGTCTACTTTCCATGGTAACCATACAATGAATAATTCGAGGCATGTCACCCCCTCGTCAAGGTGATCGAGGTACGTCACCCCCTCGACAAGGTATAGTATAACAAGATAGGTCCACTAGAAATCCATAAGAGAGATCATGTATAACCTAAAGTGGCATTTAGTTTAGAGACTAAGACTTTATATAAGGACCCCTTGAGTCGAGCCCCCATCTTAAGCTTCAATAGGTGCTAAGTCTAATCTTGTGGAATACTTGATATAATCATACTTTAGTCATAACATGAACAACTTGTAAGAAACATAATAAAATGACTTAAGTAGCTCATAAACATGGTTGACCTCTAATAGTGAGCCTAACTTGAATATGAGAATAGATAACAATCATACATGATCCCTTACATTAAGATGAATGGCTCATAAGAGGTTAAAACCTTGAAATAGGGCTTAGCTTGATACTTGAAACATCATAGATCTTTTTATGAATTCAATACATACCTGAAAGCCCGTAATCACCATGATGTCACTTGACTGATAAATCATGTAATAGATCATCAATAACTTGAGAATTCTTGACTTGACAATTTATCAAACATTTGGTGGGTTCATGATACTAGTTCAAATCATGCAATTCGAGAGTGAAATAAGATGAGAAAATGTATTGCAAATCAACCACGAACATTGAAATGACCTCGAAAGTGCCTGAACATGTGCCTCGGAAGTGTCCCGAAATCGTAATTGCCATATATCTCAATATCAGTACGTGATTTCAAAAATTGGACTTCATATTCTTGATCAAGGGCTCAAATTGAGTGGGAAATGGGTCTAACTATGAATTTAGAGCAACCGCATCAAAATTTGAAAATCCCAAGTTTGTAAATTCCAGTGGCCAGGTGCGTTCTTGGTGCGACGCACCACAGTGTATTTCTGTTCTATTTTTATTAGTCGGGTCCAAGGCCTTTGAGTCTTGGGCCTAATCCTTCTCACATGTGAAAATACCTATATTTAGCCATATTTTGCCTTTATCTGATACAAGACATTCCCCAATCCTCACTCAAACACTTAGGCTTATATTTATATCAAAATTCAAGTGCCAAAACCCTCTTCGGATCTTAAGGAATTCAACCAAGCTGCAAGTCTCCATCTCCAATCTTCATCAAATTATTTCCCAAAGCTAAGATATGTGGGTTTCTTTCATGGGTCCCTTTCACCCATGATACCCAAGATCCTTTTTACTCTAGATTGCATGATTTAAAGTTGATTTACTCATGGGTATTATTTATTATTAAATTCACTACACACTATGTTGGGATTTATAAAATTGTGACTATTTTACTATGTTTTGCGCTATGAATCCAAGATCTATTACGAGATTTGATGAAGGGTTTTTATGTATATTGCTTGAGGGTGATGCCATGTGTCTATTGATGGTTTTACATTGAATTATATAGCATGATAACACTCTTGAATTGCATGGTTTTACACTAGCACTATAGACCCACGAAGTGTTTGATAAAATGTTCGGTTATGCTTTCTTGAGGAATTGAAGGTCCAATGCATATCTTATGAGATGAATGACTTTATGAAAATGAAAGGAACGTATTTATATGATGATGAAGGGAATGTAAGTACAAGATGATAAAAGGAGTGTATATATAATATTATCTCAGTTGTGTTGGGGATGACCAAGCCTCATCTGGGAGGTTGTAGGCCCGCGTATCTTTGTTGAAGGGTTTGTACCTCGATCACCTCGTTCGGGAGGTGGAAAGCCTATGAAACTTTGTTAGGGGTTTGTGTCCATAAATCTTGTTGGGGGTTTGTACTCATCAACCTTGTTGGGGGTTTTGTACTCCATCAACCTCATAAAGGGGATTGTACCTCATGCGCCTCTCCAAGGAGGCGGTAGCCGTTGGATTGCACTTTAATGTTCACTCCCTACACTCGTATTATATCTATATAAGCATGGTTTTACTTCAAGTATGACTCATACATGTCATACTATTAGTATGCTATTCATTACTTATGATTATGCATTTTGCCTATGATGCCTATCTCTTGATTGCATTGCATCATACATACTTAGACATTGAAATGTACTAACGCATACTCTACGCCTACATGATATCACCATGTGGGAACCGGAGCTCCTATTGATTATCCTCGTGACTAGACGAATTGTTCAAGTTAGATTATGGTGAGTCCTAAAGTCCGGGGCAAATATCTATCTTCTCTCAAGCTTATGTTTAGATTATGTCTTGTATGTTAGACTACCTATTGCCATTATTATGAGAATGAGCCCGGTTGCTTGTCTTGGCCTTCGCTAAGTATCTAAAGTTTAGAGGTGTTGTTCGACACGATATGTATTATGCTATGAGCTCTGACTCTCTCTTGACTCTTGTTGTTATAATATGAATGATGTACTTTAACCCAAGTTATCCCTATTTCTACTTCTATGGTGTCATTTATTGCTTCCGCAACCAAGGATGTGTAATGATGCACTAAGAGGCTTGCTTGGAGTCCCTTCAAGTTCCCCCTTGCGCCATGTCACATCTAGGCCCTAGGCTTTGATCGTGACAAACTTGGTATCAGAGCACTAGGTTGTTTGTTCCTTAACATCCAACACGTTGCGCCGATTAGAGTCCTATTCATGGTTGTGAAACATGCCATGACTATGAATAGGAGGGTATGAGGCATTCTAGAAAATATTTCACTTCTTCATGATATATGTCGTGCAATAGAGTTAGGTCCCCCAGGGTTTATTCCTAATCTCTAACCGTTACATTTCAGATATGTCTCGAGCTACTCAGGATGGTGATATAATTAAGGTGAAGATTCGCGATGCTCTGTGGGAAGTGGCCAAAGTGGCGACAAAATAGGCAACTTGCCTCGAACAACAAGTGCATGCTCACGAGACTTCAAATGGTAAGAAGAGACGTAGTGAGGCCAAGAAGGCCTTTATTGAAGGAAAGTTCCAAAGCCCCAAAGGTAGAGGTGGTGTGGTGTCTTACACTAGGTGCCCAAAATATGGTAGGTGCCATGATAGCCCATACTTGAGAGGTGAGGTACTAATGCTTGTTATGGTTGTCGGGGATAGGGTCACAAGATAATAGATTACCCTCGTAGATGCAATAAGAGTAAAGGAGGCAAAGGTGGGGGAAAACATGGTGGTACATGTTGGAGGAACACGAGTGCATGCTTTGGGTATGGCGAGATGGGCCACAAAATTCTAGATTTCCCATATGCTCAAGACAAGGGTAAAGGTGGTGATGATGATCAAGTGACTCAAGAAGGAGATGAGGTACCCGATGTTGCTAACAGTATGTTGAAATTTCCTTTGGATTCGATGTGCTTGCATCGGTGGCCCTAGGTGCCACTACCTCTTTCATTATTCTTTTGGTAGCTAGTGGGTTTTATGTGTATTCCGAACTCTCTTTGGTGTCTATCTCATTGGTGAGCCTATTGTTGTTTGAAGTTTAATAGGTGTTGTTCTGTGTTTATATTGCATTGGGTCTTGCCTTATGAATTATTGGGTTTAGTGTGGTGGATTTTGATGCTATGCTTGGGATGGTTTAGTTGAGTTGGTGTTATGTCCCCATTGAATATATGGACCGTAGAGTTAAATTTCGATTCCCTATGAAATCTGTCTTTAAGTGGGGGCTTGTATAGTAGTTGCAAAGAGGTAGCTTCATTTCTTGTGCTATGGTATGCTTGATCTTTAAGGGTTGCATTCTTTATCTTGTGGGGGTTAGGGGTATTGAACCTAAGTTATTTCTTTTCGAATTATTTTGGGTGGTAGAGGAACTCTTGAATGTCCTTTCTGATAATGTGGATTTGGGGAAGTATCTTTTGGTTTGGCTAGTGCACCGATTATGTCTATAAGTCTCATGAATATTAGATCCTACCTTATTATGTTTATGCTGGCTTGGGTAATGTTAGGTTGGTTTGCCCCGGGAAGTGAGGGAGTGAAGGTGAGTCATTTGAGGGTATACCTACAAGGTTTAGGGTAGGAAGTTGTATTCTAGGAGAAGAGATATGAGTTTGGTTGCAAGACGTTCCCTTCCTAGGTCTTGTGATGCCGGGTGATGGTATTAGGGTATACCCTAGTAAGACAAAGGTGATTAGAGATTGACCTAGACCTTTAAACTTATTGTATATTGGGAGCTACATGGGCTTAGCGGGTTATTATCAGAGGTTATGGGTAGGTTTCTTTCTATTGATTCTCATATGGTTTAGTTGACCTCGAGTAAGGCTCGTTTGAGTGGGTCGATAAGTGTGAATAAAGTTTCTAAAACCTTGAAGGTTAAGCTTGTGTTTGCTCCTATCTTTACTCTACTGGATGATTGGAAGTGGATTGTGAGTATTATGATGCTTCAAAGAATTGTTTTGGGCTGGAGGCCTAGTGGTCGTTTAGCTACTTGCATATCATGCTTCAAATAAGTTTAGGGCCCGTAAGGTTTTAACATGATGGTTAAGAATGGACGATCCATTTGGTCAACTATGATGGGCATGATGCTTCTCTAAGATTGATTTTGGTCTGGGATTTGTCTCCAAGTGAGGATGAGGGTATGTGATATCGCTAAGTGTTGTTTTGGACTAGGAATTAGCATTTGAGTAATGGTGGAGTTGTTTGGTTGACTTATGCACCGACTATATTTATGGGTTTCATGAGTAGGGTTTTAAATCCCTACCTTGGAATATTTGTGGTGACCTCTAGTTGTGGAGCATTGAATTATCCAGAGTTTGTGAACCATTTGGGGTAGTATTGCAAGTCTTGGGGGATGATGTGTTGTTTGCTAAATATGATAAGTGTAATTCGAGGGTAAAAAGAAGGTGGTTAGAACTCCTTGAGGACTATGATATGAGTGTGCATCATTTTCCCCAATAAGGCTAATGTTGTGATCAGTGCTCTAATTAGGGTGCCTATGGGTAGCCTAGCATATGTTGATGGTAGTGATAAAGAGGCTGCTAGGGAGGTCCATCGGGTGGCTAGATTGGGAGTTACATTGGAAGGGGTCGGTAATGATGGTGTTGTTTTTTTGATGGTTGTAAGTTTTCTATGGTTGTTGTGTAAAGGTAAAGCAAGATCTTGATTCCTCCTTGTTAAAATTGAAGCCCTCGGTGAAAGAGCGCAAGGTGGAGGTTTTCTCCCAAGGGGAAGATAGTGCCCTTAGGCACCAAGGTAAGTTGTGTGTGCCTTGTGTTGATGGCTTGAGAGGAAGGATCCTTGATGAGGCCCATAATTCATATTATTCTATTCACCCCGGGTCTACCAAATGTATAGAGATTGGAGGGATGCGTATTAGTGGGGAGGCATAAAGAGGGACATTGCCAATTTGTTCCTGGTTGTCATAATTGTCAATAAGTCAAAGCCGAACGTCAAAGTCCAAGTGGCCAAGCACAAGACATAGAGAATTCATACTTTGACGTGGGAAGAGATTAATATGGATTTTGTGGTTGGTTTGCCTATGACTAGAAAGGGTTTTGATTCGTTTGGGTTGTGATTGATAGGATGACACATTTGGCTCACTTTCTATCGGTTAATACCATATATGGAGCTGAAGATTATGTTAGATCATATATTCATGAGTTGGTGAGATTGCATGGGGTTCCTTTGTCCATCATATAGGATCGTGGTGCTCAATTTACCTCACACTTTTGGAGGTTTCACTCATAAAAGGTGTGTTCATCTTGGTAAAGAGGGAATGGAGTTTAGGTTTGTGAGTCCCTATAGGGTGTTTAGGAGGATTGGTGAGGTTGCATACGAACAGAAAGTGCCTTTGGATAAGGATATGGTTCGTCTGAGTCTTCATGTTTCGAGGATTGAGGAAGTGCGTTGGTGATTCAACTAATATACGACTCTTGGGGTTGTGGACATTATGGAGGATGAGTTGATTTATGAGGAGGTCTGGTGAAGAAGTGGGGTGGATATGAGTAAAGGGTGATTTGTGAGGGTGTAGTGTTCGTCAAGGCCCATTGGAAGGATGTCAAGTCGAGAGTGTCTTTCGGAAGCCAGAGCGAGCATGGAAGGCAATATCTGTATCCCTTTCATTCCATTGAAGCTTATCATAACAAGTCAAGTCCTTTATGATTCCAAGTCTTAAGTTTCAGCCCCCATGTCATTGCATACATTCATGTTTAAATTAACAAGTTCATGATGCTTTTACACTTATGATGAGATTTTTGAAATGATGTTTAAGTGCATTATTGCAACCTATGTGGGCTGAAATTTTAATGTTTGTATCTCTGATACATGTTTCTTTGACATTCGGAGACGAATGTTCCCAAGGGGGAGATATTGAAATGACCACAAAAGTGCCCGAAAATGTGCCTCGAAAGTGCCTGGAATCGTAATTTCCATATATCTCAAAATCGTGCGGTATTTTCGAAAATTTGACTTCATATTCTTGATCAGGGGATCAAATTGAATGGGAAATAGGTCTAACCCCGATTTTAGAGCAACCATATCAAAGTTCGAAATTTTCAAGTTTGTAAATTCCAGTAGCCAGATGCGTTCTTAGCACGACGCGCCACGGTGTATTTCTATTCAGTTGTTTTTAGTCCGATCCAAGGATTTTGAGTATTGGGCCTAATCCTTCCTACAAGTGGAAATACTTAGCCATATTTTGCCTTCATATCATACAAGATATTCCCCAATACTCACTCAAACACTTAGGCTTATACTTCTCTCAAACTTCTAGTACCAAAACCCTCTCCGGATCATAAGGAATTCAACCAAGCTTCAAGTCTCCATCTCCAATCTTCATCAAGTTATTTCCCAAAGCAAAGGTATGTGGGTTTTTTTTTCATTGGTTCCTTTCACCCATGATACCCAAGCTCCCTTTTACTCTAGCTTGCATGATTTCAAGTTGATATGCTCATGGGTCTTGTTTATTATTAAATTCACTGTACACTATGTTGGGGTTTATGAAATTGTGACAGTTTTACTATGTTTTGGGCTATGAATCCAAGACCTATTGTGAGATTTGATGAAGGGTTTTGATATATATTGCTTGAGGGTGTTACCAAGTGTCTATTAATGGTTTTACATTGGATTTTCTAGAATGATAACATTCTTGAATTGCATGGTTTTACATTAGCACTACACACCCACTAAGTGTTTGATAAAATGTGTGGTTATGATTTCTTGAAGAATTGAAGGTCCAATGCATGTCTTATGAGATGAATGACTTTATGATGATGAAAGGAATGTATGTATATGATGATGCAGGGAATGTGGTACAAGATGATGAAAGGAGTGTATATATCTAATATTATCTCAGTAATGTTGGGGATGACCAAGCCTCATCCGGGAGGTTGTAGGCCTGAGTAACCTTATTGAGGGGTTTGTACCTCGATCGCCTTGCTCGGGAGGTGGTAGACCCATGCAACCCTGTTAGGGGTTTGTACCCATCAACCTTGTTCGGGGTTTGTACCCATCAACCTTGTTGGGGGTTTGTACTCCATCAACCTCATAAAAGGGTTTGTATCTCATACGCCTCACCAAGGAGGTGGCAGACCTTGTATTGCACTATAATGATCACTCCTTACACTCGTATTATGTTCTATATAATCATGGTTTAACTTCAAGTATCACTCATACATATCATTTGTTAGCGTGCTATTTATTGCTTATGATTATGCATTTTGGCTATCATGCCTATCTTTTGATTGCATTGGATCCTACATGCATAGTACATTCAAACGTACTAACGCATACTCTATGCCTACATGATATCACCATGTAGGAACCGGAGCTCCTATTAATTCTCCTCATGGCTAGACGGATTGTTCAAGTTAGCTTTTGGTGAGTGCTCAAGTCGGGGGGCAATATCTATCTTCTCTCAAGCTTCTGTTTGGATTATGTCTTTTATGTTGGATTCCCTATTGCCACTATTATTCTGGTGAGCTCGGTTGTTTGTCTTCGCCCCCTCTAAGTAACTACATGATATGTATTTTGCTATGAGCTCTGACTCACTCTTGAGTTTTGTTGTTATGATTTGAATAATGTCCCTTAGCCTCATTTATCCCTATTTATACTTCTATGTTGCTATTTTATTGCTTCCGTGACCATAGATGTGTAATAATGCGCTAAGAGGCTTGCTTGGGGTCCATTTGGGTTCCTCCCTTGTGCAATGTCACATCTTGGCCTTAGGCATGGATCGTGACAAAACTGTAGTAAAACCCTCATGTAGGGTACCTTGAAATCCATCATCAAAACTTATAATAGATCATAGTTTCATAGCTCAAAACATGCATAGTATCAATAGATATAATGAAATCAAGGGATAAGCTTGAAATGGATAGTCATGCATAATCAATAAATATATCATAAAACCCCAACCTGATTCATGTTCATAATTCATAATAAGAGATACCCATAGGAAATACAACTTGAAAATATGCAAATTTCATGAAGAGGAAGATTGTGCTCCATGGGTGAAAGGACCCAATGGATGAAACCCACATACCTTAAACTTGGGTTTTCTTGAGATGAGCATGAAGGAAACTTAGAACTTGAAGTGAATCCTTGAGTTCCAAAATTAAGCTTGAAATCCTTATATTTGATATGAGATATTTGGTTAAGTCTAAAAGAGGTGTTTATGAGGGTCTTGAGTGATATACAGTTGAAAAATGGCTACGTATCGGTGATTTCACGTTTTACTGGGCATGGGGTCATGACCCCAATGCACTTGGGTGCATAGGAAAAATTGAGGAAAAAGTTGAACTGGTACAAATCTGGTCTGCGACACGGACCCAACAAAAAGGAATATAATAACATTGATTTGCACCCCTGGCGTGTCATGGCCAGGATGTGGATGCTCTCTGAAAATCATAAATTAGCGAATTTCTTTTGCTACAGGTCCTATAAAATTCGGGTTATACCCATCTCCCACTTAATTTTGCCTCTTATTGAGAATACGAAGTCGAATTTTTGATATCCTACACAGATTTTGAGATATATGAAAATTATGATTGTGGGCATTCCGAAGCACATTTTTGGGAGTTTCACTTGTAGGGGTCAAGTATATGATGAGATACTCTTATTACGTTGGCATGTTTTTACAAGTTATTCATTTTACGATTACACTTATGATTATCCTAAGCATTCCGTGGGACTAGACTTTGCACCGAATGAGGCTTAAGGTGGAGGCTTGACCAAAAAGGTCTTATGTAAAGTCTTAATCTCATAACTACGTGCCACCATAGGTTCATGATTTTCCCTAAATAGGCTTTTACTAGTGGATCCAACTAGGACAAGTTACCCACCATGATGGGGTATGGTTTTCCTTGAGAAGTGAACCACTCCTTTTTTGGTGTGGAGGTAACATTAGGATTCGATGTAGTAGCTCGCATGGTTTTATATGTTGGTTAAGATCTCCTCCAACATATGTGTGATATATTATGCAATATTTACTATCTACATGCATGTTTTGACTTAAGCATTGATCATACATGTCATATTGATCTTATATCCATTGATTATGATTATGCATATTGTTTAATTATGGCTTTTGTTCATTGTTGCATTACATCTAGCATACTTAGTACATTGTAAGTACTAAAACATACTTTTGCCTACATGATCTAACCATGTAAGGAACAATGCTCCTATTCATCCTCCTTCTCTACGTGGCTAGACGACTTATTGAAGACTGCTATTACTGAGTCCTCAATTTTGGGGACAACATTCACTCTCCTTTCATGCTTTATTAAGACTTGTTTACTTTTGGTATTTACTTTTGAGGGTGGGCCCAAGAGATGCCTTAGCCCCCGTTCTACTAATGTTAGAGGTGTTGTTGGATATGGATATGCATGACATGAGCTTGACTCCTATTATGCTTATGTAATTGTGGAAGACTTCCCTTAGTCCTTATCCTATTTTATGTGTTGATGCATCTTGTTTATAAGATGTGGAAGTTCTAAGTCCCTATTGCCTCTTCCCTATATCGTCCTCATAGCCTGATTCCAATGTCCCACTTCCCTTAACATTATTTGCTTGATGTTAATTATGCTTTCGCAACCAAGGATGTGCTACTTATACTTAAAGATTTTTTTGGATTTCTTCAGGTTCCACATTCGTTGTGTCATGTCTAGGCCTAGGCTTGGGTCTTGAGAACCTTGTTATAGCAAGGTCTCAAAAGCGGTCAAGCCCCTTGGTATAGCTATGCCTGCACTCAAACACCGGAAAAGCTCTTTCAAACAATTCAAGACTTAGAATCAACCCTAAGAACTCATTCAATATCCCATACACATAAATCATATATGTAATCCAACTAAATTCGATGTTCCAGACTCAATGGAATCATCAAAAATTGAATTCGAGACCTCCTTAACCTGGAACCCGATTAAGCATCTTAATTCTAACTTAGACCACTTGAAACATAAAAAAGACACTAGTGCACTCAAATATTATGGCAAAGTTGTTTTTAGTACTAAAATCATCTTCCAAGACCATTGGAATAGTCAGAATACCGATTCGAGCACCAAAACTCAAAACATTGACCAAAGTCAAAGCAAACTCAAACTTTAACTCAATTTTCAACTCTAGACCTAAAATACACATAATGAAACCAAATCTCATTTCGACAACTCTCCTAGGCCAATTTTCATATTTTGAAACTAATGGAATCGATGGAATTCTGTTCCGACACTTGAATATCTAAATGACTCAAAATTTCAAAATTTGATAATTTAAATCAAAATTAAATCTTTGACAAAAATCTCAACTTTACATAAAATTTTTGAAAATAAACTTTTTAGAACCAATCCAACGTGACTCAAGACTGCCTATGGGAGGGACCAAATAGGAATTTTGTTGAAAAAATTTAAAAATGATCTTCAGGGTGATTACAATAATCCCCCGTTAAAGGGAGTTGCATTACTTCATCCAAACATGCCTCCACATCATAGATCTTGGCGGATTCTAGAACATACTACTAGCTCACTCTCAAGATAAAGTTCAATCATAAGTCTCAACATAACAAAAATAAGCATGAA
>JAPFFP010046127.1:0-11189 GCA_026153255.1 Solanum medicagineum
CACTTTCAAGAATTGACGCTAATTTGACCAAACCATAATATGATTCATTTACATAGCATTAGTACATGTAAAATGTGGGGTGTTACATCCTACCCCCCTTAGGAACATTCATCCACGAATGTTAGCACAATTAGGTTGCTTGACGAAGTATAAACCTTTATTTAAATAAACCTTTAATAAACACACTAATTATACAATCACACGTACCTATTAGTGTTCCAATACTGCATGTTGGGTGCCCTCTTTAGTTTCAAACAAATGAGGGTATTTTGACTTAATCGCGTCCTCGGCCTCCTAGGTCATCTCCTCTGCTTGCTGATTTCTTCAAAGTACCTTTACTGAAGCTATTTCTTTATTCCTCAGCTTCCTAACTTGACGATCCAGAATAGCAATAGGTTCCTCTTCATAGATGAGATCTTATGTAACCTATACATCCTCAGTAGGAGTGATACGAGATGGGTCACCTATGCACTTCCAAAGCACTGATACATGGAAAACTGGATGAACCATTGAAAGCTCTTGGGGTAGCTCCAGCTCATATGCAACCTGCCCAATATTCTTAATAATCTTATATGGCCCTATGTAACGTGGGCTTAGTTTTCCTTTCTTACCAAACCTCATAACCCCTTTCATTGGAGACACCTTTAAAAATACCCAATCTCCTACTGAAAATTCCAACCCTCTCCTCCTAGCATCCGCCTATGATTTGTAACGACTTTGGGCTGTTTCTAGCCACTATTGTATTACCTTAACTTTTTCCATGGCTTGGTGCACTAGATCTGGCCTAAGCAAGGTAGTTTCTCCCACTTCAAACCATCCAATTGGCGACCTACACTTTCTTCCTTACAAAGCTTCATAAGGTGCCATCTTGATACTTGAATGGTAGCTGTTATTATAGGCAAACTCAATAAGTGGCAAGTGGTCCACCCAACTACCTTTAAAATCCAATGCACAAGCTCACAACATATCTTCATGTATCTGAATGGTGCATTCTGCTTGACCATCTATTTGAGGGTGGAAAGTTGTACCCAAATTCATTTGTGTATCTAAACTCCTTTGGAAAGACTTCCAAAACCTCGCAGTGAATTGAGTTCCTTGGTCAGATATAAGGAAGATTGGGACCCCATGTAGCCTGACTATCTCTTTGAGGTATAGCTGGGCATACTCCTCCGCTGTATAATTACTCCTGATAGGTAGGAAATGTGCTGACTTTGTGAGTCTGTCAACTATTACCCATATGGAGTCAAACTTCTGAAATGAGCGAGGCAAATCGATAACAAATTCCATATTGATCATATCCTACTACTAAGTTGGAAGTTTTATACACTTCATAAAATCTCTTGGCTTTTGGTTTTCTACTTTCACTTGCTGGCAATTTGGACATTGAGCCACAAATTTTGCAAGGTCCTTTTTCATGCCTCCCCACCAAAACACTCCCTTCAGGTCATGGTACATCTTAGTCGATCCTGGATGGATAGAATATCGGGAATGGTGGGCTTCTTCCATTATCCTTTTTCTTAACCCATTAATATCGGGCACACATAATCTATTTTGGTAGTAAAGTACTCCATTTTGTGTAAGGTCAAAGCCCTTTATTGTACCCTAACACACCTTTTCCTTACTTTGTCATAGAACAGGATCCTCGAACTGTTTTTCCTTCACCTCCGTTACTAATGAAGACATCGCTGCATTATGTACAATAATCCCTTCCTTCGGAGTTTCAAGAAGGTGAACCCCAATCTGGCCAGTTGACGTAGCTCATTAGCCACCACTTGACTAACCATGGCCGGATCACTAGTAGTCATAACTGTCTTACGACTCAGAGCATCAGCTACCACATTTGCTTTCCCCAGATGGTATAGTATATCAACACAATAATCCTTTATTAGTTCGAGGCATCTCTGTTGTCTCAAATTTAGATCCTTCTGCTTAAAAATGTATTGTAGGCTCTAGTGATCAGTATATATGTCAACATGAACCCCATACAAATAGTGGTGCCATATTTTCAGAGCAAACACAACCGCTACTAGCTCAAGATCATGAGTTGGGTAATTCTTCTCATGTGGTCGTAGCTGTCTAGATGCATAAGCAATTACCCTACCATTTTGTGTCAGTAAACCACATACTTCTCCTAACTATGGGAATAGATCAAGATATCATTAATAAAAACCATCACAAACAAGTCAAGGTAGGGTTGAAGACCCTATTCATAAGATACATAAAGATAGTTGGTGCATTAGTCAACCCGAAGGACATAACCACAAACTCATAGTGCCCATACCTAGTCCGGAAGGTCATATTGGGAATGTGGGGTATTACAATCCTAACTACCCTTAAACTCCAAAACACAAGCTCTAAGTATTGTAAGATGTGGAGCTAATTTGAAAAGCCATATCATGTTTCATTTGCATAGTAATAGTATTGTACGATGTGGGGTGTTACATCCTCCCTCCTTAGGAACATTCGTCCTTGAATGTTAACACAATTGGATAGCTTAACCAAGTTCAAACCTTTTCTTACACAAACTTTTGACAACACACTAATTATTCAATCACAAGTACCTATTAGTGTCCTAACTCTACATGTTGGACTCCCTCTTTAGCTTCAAGTAAGTAAGGGTATTTTGATTTCATCGCGTCCTCGGCCTCTCATGTTATTTCTTCTGCTTGCTGGTTTCTCCAAAGTACTTTTACTGAAGCTATTTCATTATTCCTTAGCTTCTTAACTTGACAATCTAAAATAATAACAGGTACCTCTTCATAGGTGAGATCTTCTGTAACCTGCACATCCTCAATAGGAGTGATATGGGATGGGTCACCTATGCATTTTCGAAGCATTGAGACATGAAAAACTGGATGAACCATTGAGAGCTCTTGGGGTAGCTCTAGTTCATATGCAACCTATCCAAACCTCTTAATAATTTTATATGGCCATTTGTAACATGGGGTTAGTTTTCCTTTCTTACCAAATTTCATAACCCCTTTCATTGGAGAGACCTTTAAAAGTACCTAATCCCCTACTCAGAATTCCAGTCCTCTCCTTCTAGCATCTGAATAAGATTTGTGACGACTTTGGACTGTTTCTAGCCGCTGTTGTATTACCTTAACTTTTTCCATGACTTGTTGTACTAGATCTAACCCAATCAAGGTAGTTTCACCCACTTCAAACCATCTAATTGGTGAACTACATTCCCTCCCATACAAGGTTTCGTAAGGGGCCATCTAGATACTCATGTGGTAGCTATTATTATAGGCAAATTCAATAAGTGGTCAATGGTCCACCCAACTACCTTTAAAGTCCAATGCACAAGCTCGCAACATATCTTCAAGTGTCTGAATGGTGCATTCTGCTTGACCATCTATTTGAGGGTGGAAAGTTGTACTCAAATTCACTTGTGTCCCTAAACTCCTTTGGAAGGACTTCCGAAATGTTGTGGTGAATTGAGCTCCTCGGTCAGATATAATGGAGATTGGGACTCCATATAGCCTGAATATCTCTTTGAGGTATAGCTTGGCATACTCTTCAGTTGTATAATCATTCATGACTGGCAAGAAGTGTGGTGACTTTGTGAGTCTGTCGACTATTACCCATATGGAGTCAAACTTCTGAAATAAGCGAGGCAACCCGGTAAAAAAATTCATATTGATCATATCCCACTTCCATGTTGGAAGTTCTATACACCGCATATAACCTCCTGGCTTTTGGTGTTCTACTTTCACTTGTTGGCAATTTGGACATTAAGCCGCAAATTCTGCAAGGTCCTTTTTCATGTCTCCCCACCAAAACATTCCCTTTAGATCATGGTACATCTTAGTTGATCCTGGACGGATGAAATTTCGGGAATGATGGGCTTCTTCCATTATCCTCTTTCTTAATCCATTAATATCTGGCACACATAATCTATTTTGGCAGTAAAGTACTTCATTTTATGTAAGGTCAAAGCCCTTTATCGTACCCTGACTCACTTTTTTCTTAAGCAGTCGTAAAACAGGATCCTCAAATTGTTTTTCATTCACCTCCATTACTAATGAAGACGCTACTGCATTATGTACAATAACCCCTTCTTTTGGAGTTTCAAGAAGGCGAACTCCCAAATTGGCTAGTTGACGTAGATCCTTAGCCACTCCTTGACTTACCACGACTTGATCACCAGTATTCATGATTTTTCTTATGGCTTAGAGCATCAGCTACCACATTTGCCTTCCCCGGGTGGTAAATTATATCAACATCATAATCCTTCATTATCTCTAGCCACCTGCGTTGGCTTAAGTTTAGGTCTTCTACTTTAAGATGTATTGCAGGCTCTTATGATCAGTATATATGTCAACGTGAACCCCATACAAATAGTGGTGCCATATTTTCAGAGCAAACACAACCGCTGCTAGCTCAAGATCATGTGTTGGATAGTTTTTCTCATGTGGTCTTAGCTTTCTAGATGCATAAGCAATTACCCTACCATTCTGTGTCAGTACACACCCTAAGCCAACTCCTGAAGCATCGCAATACACTGTATACCCCTCGGTGCCTTCTAGAAGTACTAGCGCAGGTGCAAAAGTTAGCTTATTTTTCAGCTCCCAGAAGCTCCATTCACATGTATCATCCCATTGGAACTTGGTTTCCTTATGTGTCAACATTGTTAGAGGTGCAGAAATAGAAGAAAAACTAAACCTTCTGTAATAACCTGCCAACCTTAGAAAGCTCCGAACTTCCGTGGGTGTCATTGGCCTTGGCCAATCTTTCAAAGCCTCTATCTTCTGTGAATCAACCCTTATTCCCTCATCAAACACAATATGACCCAAGAATGCAATTGAGTTTAGCTAAAATTCATATTTAGAAAATTTGGCATACAATTGTCTATCACGAAGAACCTGTAACACTTGTCGAAATTGATTTATGTGGTCCTCTTCTGATCTTGAATATACCAAAATGTCATCTATAAATACTATCGCGAACACATCCAAGAATGGCTTGAATATCCTATTCATCAGATCTATAAAACTGCTGGTGCATTCGTTAGCCCAAATGAATAACTAGAAATTCAAAGTGACCATAGCGTGTTCTGAAAGCAGTCTTGGGTATATCTTTCTCCTTCACCCTCACTTGGTGATAACTTGATCTCAAATCAATTTTCAAAAGCATTTGGCACCCTGTAACTGATCAAACAAATCATCAATCCTGGGGAGGGGGTATTTATTCTTAATTGTCACCCTATTCAATTGTCGATAGTCAATAAACATTCATAAGGTGCCATCCTTTTTGCATACAAATAACACTGGTGCACCCCAAGGGGACACACTAGGTCTTATAAAAACCCTTCTCCAATAAGTCTTTTAACTGCTCTTTTAATTTACGCAATTCTTCCGGTGCCATTTATATGGAGGGATGGAAATAGGTTGAGTGTCTGGAAGTAAGTCAATACCAAAATCTACTTCTCGTTTTGGAGGTAAGCCTGGAAGTTCTTCAGGGAACACATCGACAAATTCATTCACTACTGGAACCGATTGAAGAGTTGATGATTCTGCCTCCATATCCCTCACTCTAACTAAATGACGTATATACCCCTTGGATATCATCTTTTTATCCTTAAAATAAGAGATAAACTTCCCCTTTGGTGCCGCAACATTGCCTTCCCATTCAAGAACTACCTCATTTGGAAAGTGGAAGTACACTCTCTTAGTTCGGCAATCTATGGTGGCATAGCAAGAAGCTAACCAATACATACCCATTATAAAGTTAAATTCCACCAGTTCTAGCTCAATAAGGTCAACCAATGTGTCACGATCACAAACAGTTACTACACAGTCATAATAAGTCCTTCTAGCCATAATAGATTCAGCTGTTGGTGTAGACACTTCAAATGGTTTGTTCAATAATTTGGGTGTTCTCTTAAGCTTCCCAGCAACTAGTGGGGTAATGTATGGTAGTGTAGAACTAGGGTCAATTAATGCATATACATTATGTGAAAAGATGGAGAATATACCTGTGACCACATCAGGTGAAGCTTCCAAATTTTGCCGACTCCCTAGAGCATAGGTGCAATTCTGGACTCCGCTAAAGCTAGCTGCCCCTCTAACACCTCTACCATGACCCACAGGTGCTTGTTAACCCTATCTATTGGATGAACTAACGATGCTGATGCAACAGCTGATCTAGTAGGTTGTGCTATATCACCATACGTCTCCTCGGGCAATCTCTTATCATGTGCCCTGGCGCACCACACCGATAACAAGCGTCTGTCCCAACATGACATATACCTGAATGACTTCTTCTGCACTATTTACAAGGCTGTGTAGGGGTCATTTGCTGGCCTGCTGAATATCCGGTTGTTCGAGCACCTTGCCCTTCACTTCTTGGACCAAACTGATTTCTCCTAGACCCCTGAAGTTGTGGTGGAACACTGGCTGCAACATAGGAGGATGATGTCCTAGGAGGTCTATTAGAAAATCGATGCCTAAGCTCACCTTGGGAAAGTGCAAACTGCCCTGTAGACCTAGCCCTCTTGGGTTGTTCCCTTTTTAACTCTTGTGTCCTTCTCCTTTGCTTCTGATCCTCTAATTTTTGTGTAAAACCTTGCATTCTCTCTATATCCATGTCTTTGTTCAAGGAAGCAATGGTACAGTCTCTGACCAGATGCGTATCCAATCTATCCATAAATCGATGAACTCTATCTGCCATAGTACCAACTACATTAGGAGCATACCTAGCTAGGGAATTAAATTGAAGGCTATACTCCCTCACGCTCATATTCCCTTGATGGAGATTCAAGAACTGTTCTGTACGGGCCTCTCGAATCTCTAATGGCAAGTAATGGTCAAGAAATGCCTCTTTGAACTCCTTCCAGATAGTTAGAGGTGCATCTATACCCTTAGATTGCTTCCAAGCTTCATACCATAATATAGCCACACCTTTCAACCTATATGTCATTAACTTGACAGCTTCTGTACCACTCACATGCATAACATCTTAACTACATTGAATTTGATCAATAAAGTCTTGGGGATCTTCATTAGGATCTGACCCAGTGAAGGATGGAGGTCCAAACTAAGGAAATCACATATCCTTGTGCCAGCTGCCCTATTCGCACCACCTGCACCTATAACTGGACCTTTCTATCTTTGACCTTGGATAGCAACTATACGAGTCAATAGTGGGACTACATTTGTCAAATCCTGCACGGTAGCATCGATAGGTGGTTCTGGGGGAATTTCACTACTTTCGGGTTCATTAGGAGCTGGAGGAGTTAGAGATGTCTGCGACAGATACTCATCTTGAGCCTCATTTCGTGGTCTCACCTGACTGGGTATACCATCCACCACTTCTATTCCCTTCCCTTTACCTTTGTTCTTCTTGGTTTCTGGCGTACTGACTGTACAAAAAAATTTAGGGATTAGACACAATCCACCTATTACACTTAGCTCTATGGCACGATCTATAGAACGAAAAGAAAGTAGCAACTCCTAAATGCCACGTAGCCTCCTGCTTATAAATATGGTGCACAACACATCGATAAAAAAGATTGTACATAGACACAGCTTTGTAGACTTCCTAGGATGACCCGCTCTGATACCACTTCTGTAACGCCCCAAGTCCCATTAAGGTGGACTAGCACCCATTGCCAATATGGCCCAGGAGAACCAACCTGTATCTATGCGCTCTCTATACATATTATAAGGGGTTGCTACATTCAACATGCCTTTAAGAAAGTAAAGAGTAATAATAAGCTAAAAGGAAATGCATATGGCTAGGCCGTTGGGCCCACGGTGTCTAAGATACGAGACATGACCACACTTTGATTTACATAGTCTACAAAGCCTCTAGATAAGGAAAAGTATTTGATAAGGGTCGGGACAGGCCCCGCCTCGGCTATCTATACAATACAAAAAAAAATGATGTAAGCTCTAGACACACGAATCTCCGAAGCAACTTGGAGCTTGGTAACAGCAGCTGGATATCCTATACTCCTACTGGGAGATCTACTAGCACCTGTACCTGCAACATGAAATGTAGGTCCCCCGTAAGGGACGTCAGTATGAGATAGTGTATTGAATATGTAAGGCAGGAAATACTATATATGAAGCAATAACTCAAATGGAACTATGCACAAGTGTAGGATAAGAGACCACCTTTAGTTATATTGTGGGATCATATACTTTATGTTCTTTTTATTACTTTACATTTACTGTATAATCTGTGCACAACATGTAATACAAATGACCAGCTCATCAGTGGTAAATATATATCGGGAGCTCTTCCTGTAACTCCTTGGGCAACCCCCCGTGATAGGATCGACCCTGGCTAGGTGATTCTTCACCCCTCGGGCTACCACCCATCAACAAGCAATATACTTTACTTATCTTTCAATTACCTTTAAGATGATTCTTTTAGTGGTCGTAATATAAGAGATTTAGGACTGTAGATACAACATATGACATGTAAATAATCACAAAAGACAATACCACAATGAAAGGAGTAGGTTACACAAATAATGAAATGCATAAGAGGCAGAACAACACATGAACTTTATTTAGTAGAACGAACTCATGTATCTTGGTATCCAAGTATGTATGAAGATTTAAAAGTGACTATGTATTGGAGAGTATGAACATGTGAAAGAGTGGAGACACGGTTAATAGTTGTGTTGGAGTTGGTAAGTTCCTTTATGTACCAAGGAGGGATCTATGTGTCATGCCAAATAATACGAAATCAAGTAGCCTTACATACCTCGCTGTACGACCTCGCTATTACCTCGAGATAACCTTCCCTTCATCCAAATATTTATCTACAACATAATAGGTGATAAAACTAGCATTAGCAGCCCATAGATACATCTTGGTAGCCCAATCTCATAAAAAAATAAGACACGAGCAACAAGCGTATAATTATAAACCCGAGCGTATTCTTTCAACCTTTTCGCTCCTAATCGTATCTTCTAATACACATTCTCATATACATATCATGTGCAGCCTATTATAGTGCCATAACAGTCTTACAATACACAAAAAAGCACAACACATAACAATTCTATGCAACACACAAATAGGGGGCATAATGTTACATCACTTCGCTACATTTTGACGTCGACAATTCCCAACATGTTCCAACTTTAATGTAACAGTCCCCACCATATATACACATAAAACCTGTCCTAAAATAGTTCAAAAGCTGTCCTCAAATAGTTACAGGATATGAGTCCATAGTCCTCAATCAATCAGCCCACAAGTTCCTGTTACAAGCACAATTACGATATCACACAAGAACTCACTTTCGGGGACTGTAAAAATGATGCAGCAGCCTTTATACATCATTATAGAACCAGTACTCATTAAGAACAGTATCCTCACTTCATAATCAATCTAACAAAAAAGATAAAAGCTTCCAAATAAACAAGAAAAATGTACAACAACTTTTGGAACACATGCTGTCCAACAATTTCAGCAAAGGTATAATCAGTTTAGCCTCTTTTTTTACATAAGAAAATCATACTAAACACTTAAGTATTCTTACATACTTTACCCTCAAGGTGTAGGGCTTCTCCAAGAACCCTAAAAGTGTCATTTGGCTGCTTGTAAGGTCAAGAAAGAGTTGACAGAAATCTTGGAAAATAATCTGATTTATTTTGTGTTCAAGTTAAAATGGCTTATGGGAGTTGTTTTAAACCCTTTTTAATGGGGGAGTTTGGCCGATTTACCAAGGCATTTTTATCCTTACTTTACTAAGTTGGTGATAAAGCTTCTTTTCCCTTTCACTTGGGCCTTATTAGGTTCAAATTGGTTGGTCCTTGGCTAATCATTTTTCCCCTTTCTCCTTACTTAGTTTTGGGCCCAATTAGTCAAGTGGGTTGTGATGTATTTCGGCCTTTTTATTATTCATCTTGGGCTATAACTATTGTCCATTTATGATGGTAAAACACGGACTAAAGTTACACCCTTAAGCTAAGAAATTGGGTGACTCACCTGCTAGGTTCCTAAGTCCTACAAGCACCTCACATCTCTCACTTCATCTAAGGCCACGATCTCCTCGATTTGACTTTAAACTTCTTTGCACTCGACCCTCTTCAGCGTTAGACATACATATTGCCCTCTAACTCGAGATTCAAGCACTTTTAAAAATTGGCCGCTTATTTGAAAAACCATATCATGTTTCATTTGCATAGTAATAGTATTGTAAGATATGGGGTGTTACAATCCTAACTACCCTTAAACTCCAAAACACAAGCTCTAAATATATCCTCAAGAGTTTGGATAGTACTTTCCATTTGTCCATCCGTTTAAGGGTGAAAGGCTGTGCTAAGCTTTTCCTTGGTACCAAGACCTCTTTGGAAGGACTTCCAAAAATGAGAAGTGAATTGAGCACCACAATTTGAAATGATAGACAAAAGCACTCCATGCAATCTAACCAACTCATGTATATACAACTTAGCATAATCTTCGGCACCATAGGTAGTTTTGACTGGTAAGAAATGAGCCAACTTTGTCATTCTATCAATCACAACTCAAATAGAATCAAAATGCTTCCTAGTCTTAGGCAACCCAACCACAAAATCCATGTTGATTTCCTCCAACTTCCAAGTAAGAATCTCTATATCTGGGGCTAGCCCACCCGGCCTTTTATGTTTGGGTTTTACTTGTTGGCAATTGTGACAACTAGATACAAACTTAGCAATGTCTCTCTTCATACCAACCCAACAATACACTTCCATCAAATCTCTATACATTTTTGTAGAACCGGGGTGAATGGAATCAAAAGAACTATGAGCCTCATCTAGAATATTCTTTCTCAAGTCATCAACACTAGGCATAGACAACCTACCTTGATGCCTAAGGGCACCATCTCCCCCTTGGGAGAAAACCTCCATCTTACCATTTCTCACCAAGGCCTTCAACTCTAGCAAGGTGGGGTCAAGAACTTGTTTTGCCTTTACCTCCTCAATCAATGAAGATTTAGAACCATCAACAACCACTACACTACCATTGTCAACCTCCTCCAACCTAACTCCCAATCTAGCCAACCAACGAACCTCTCTAGCCACCTCTTTGCCCCCATCACCAACATGCTCTAGGCTACCCATAGACACCCTACTCATAGCATCGGCCACAACATTAGCTTTACCAGGGTGATAATGCACACTCATATCATAATCTTTAAGAAGCTCTAACCACCTTATTTGTCTCAAGTTGAGATCTTTTTGG
>JAPFFP010046128.1:0-11188 GCA_026153255.1 Solanum medicagineum
ACAAAGAATGCTTACACTAGTTTGCTCTACATTGACAACTCAACTAGACTATCTAAATTCTCATAGCAAGTCATAACGTATAGCTTTATACAACTTTATTGCATCGCGAATACCCATCTTATGCTCCCTCTCATCTAGTGTTCCATTCTCAATTCACTATCTTTATATAAGGGGTACCTCTACTATACATCATAGCATCTCACTCGTTGCAAGATAACATCTTAACATCGAACACATACTATAGCAAGACTCTTAGAGAAAATCTTTAACTAAGACTATCACTTTCATAATGTTATCTCCTTCTTCATATTGCTCCTCAAAATTCATGCTTTATGACTTTGCTTCACACACTCCTCTTATACTACACTAACTTATAACTTATTAGGTCACCATCTAAGAACATAGGTCTACTAAAACTACATGGCTAATGCTCTATTAATACCTCCTTATCTCACTAAGCTCATACCTCTTTAAATCACCTAGGGCTCTCACTCCAGAATCATAAGCATAATCTAGATCTATAACCTTGAAAACATGTCACATTCTTCATAAAACTGACAATTCAGCCCATAAGATCCAATCTACAGGTCGGGTTCCTTATTCTGTCTTTCCCAGTACCTCGTAAGTCAATTGGTAGAAGTTCCTCAACTTTTCACTTTCATAGTTTTTGACTGACGAAGCTCCTTTATGACCCGTAGTATCACCTACGGTCCGTAGACTAGCTCATAGGATCTGACCCATATCAAAATCATTACTTTTAGTCCTCCCAAGCTATAAATATCCAGAGTCCTAACACATTTACCTAAACCTCTTACTAGTTTGAGCCACTCTAACTCATCATAACAAGAACTCTTCCTCCAAACCTCATCATAAACATCAAATGGTATTTACTACCCATTGCCCAAGACTTATGGGAATCCACTCACCAATACCTCACTTAGCTAAGGGACAAATAACTCATTTCACAAGCCTCAATCAATCTTAGCTCTCACTATTTGGTCACCTCCTCTCTCTCATCATCCTTCTAGCTGAGGGGTAACAACTATACTTATGGTTTACAAGACCTCCAAATCACACTCTTAGGTGGCAACTTAAACTCTTTAGATACATAAGTTTCTCTCTCTCATGGGTAACATCAAAGCAACCTTCGAAGGAGAGGGTCTGGATACATCTATAGCTAACTCAAAACATATGAGTAATAGCACACTCTTTCTGATCAAACAACTTAGCACACTAGTTGGCTTCTCTCAAGCCTGGTGCAGTCTCTCTACCATTCTAATTACTTTTCGGTGGAGGATCTTATCTGTTAGAATTTGAATATTACTATCTCTATCACCTCATGGACAAGACATAGGCGAAAGGTTTAGAACAACGTACGAATCATCATAGATTTCTTAGGAAATAGCTCTATTGCACGATTTAGAATTTTAAAGATGGGAAAATTTTCTTAAATGTCAATAGTCCCTCATTTATTGAAGTGGGGCCCTCACAACCATAAATAATTTCCTATATACACGACTTCATAGACTCCCTAGGACACTCGAACTCTGTGCTCTAATACCGAGTTTGTCACGCCCCGGGAAGGTACCCTTGGCGTGGCCGGCACTCAGAGACTATTGTTAGCCCCCGATCGAACCACTTGGCCTTATCATCACATCAACTCAACAACAGAAGAATAGTATTCAATTAAAAGGACATCATGTGAACAAATATACATATATGTACATAACCTCAAATAACTCATGGTTTCTAATGTATAAATTTAGAATACATAATACTCGACAATCCTCTACTCAATATCTATGAAGCGTCTACTTAACAATCTAGATGATGCAATGATAGGCCATGAACACCTCAACTCAAAGAAAATAAAAGATACTTCATGACAATAAGAAGATAAAAAGGATCCATCGGAATGCAAGGAGGGCTCACCAACTCTGGAATATACTGATATAGACTTCAACGGTGCATGGGCTGAAATCCTCTATCTCTTGTATCTGCATCATAAAAGGATGCAGGCCCAAAATGGACGTCGGTACATGGAATATATTGGTATGTAAAGTAGCTCAAGAAAATAAGGCTCGACTCACTCATCTCAACTCAACACCGCATACTTGACTCATCATATGCAAGTTTAAAGTAATTCATGCTTCAAAAATATACTTTGTAAAGTAAGCTTAGTAGTGCTAATCTCAGTTTAAAAATATCCTACTCAATCAATATAGTGTTGCTTGGGAGTTTCTATTAACCAACAGCCTTATCCCACCACCTTAAGTTAGGTGATGCTCAACGAATCAACATCGTTGCCACGCCCGCCCTTAACTTGCCACAGAAAAGGGCAATCAACCTCTATCTCTCTCGGATCCAAAGAGAATGTCCAACTTTTGGGACAAGAGTCACCAGAACGTGCTGCACGACTATCCTACGCTAGCACACATATTTTTGGGGTGTTCCTTAATCACCCAACTCGATGCTCGATAGTACTCCCAAGACTAAAACATGCTCCACATCATCAGTCAACTCAATCATCACTGCTAAATCAATCAACTCAAATTTTAAGCTCATTTGGGTTATCTCGCCCCAAGTACTCATCATCTCATCTCATTATCATCTTCAATAAATATATTTTTTTTAAAAAAAAATTTGTATCATCATCAACGTGTACGCAAAACGTCATTTAAACTCAATGCTCAGTTTCATCAAAAACTCATGCTCATGTGGACTTAGTAAATTATGCTCAAAACTTATGCTTATGTACAAAAATAACCATCAGATTCATTTAAAAAAGAACTGTATAAAAAAAGGCTAAAGAATAATCAACAATTAGAGTCCATGCGAAGGAAAACATGAACATACATTTAAATCAGTTACTCATTTTATTCAACTCAAAATGCTGAATAACTCAACTCAAATCTTCAAAACCCAACCTCAACTCAAAATATGCATGGATTTCTCAAAAATCATGAAATCTAAAGTTCACGTTATCAAGTACACAACTACATCTAGATACCATATTAAAAGTGTATGATGCACTAAAACTTTATAAAACATCAAGAGAATTTATAATAACTACATAATCTCAATACTTAGATAATATAATTTCTCAAATATCAACTCTTTTGCCAAACCTTGACTCAAGGAGCTGAAAGGGCGTGTGAGGAACAAAATATCACACTTTAATGAGTGTTACATACCTGGAGTTTGAAGAGATAAATAAAATTTGCGGTAGAACCAAGAACTTTGCTCCTCTTTCCCATTTCTTGCTCTCTTCCTTCTCCTCAAGAAAACCCTAAGTGAAGAATGGGGAAAATGTGGCTAAGAGTCTATTTTAGGACTTATATTTAGTCCACAATGGATGAGGGTTAAAGAGAAATGATTGCAAATTGACGAAAATAACCTTTCTCAAAAGCTGTTAAAATCCTGTTACGGGCTCCATTATGACCCGTACACTGTGCTATAACTTGTAGGACCCCTCTCGTAACCCTTTGGCACAATTTCAGAGTTTTTGGACGTTGCTACGAGCCCACACTATGACTCGTACCCCAACCTATGACTAGTAATAGAGGTTTCGTAGTGCAACTCTTTATTGGCAGTCTTTAGTAAAATGGTCATAACTTTTGACTCCGAACTCGGAATAAAGTGAAATTAGTTGCATTGGAAAGCTAATTCAAAGAGCTTTCTTTTGGTATTTATGGGTCATCTAGTTCTTTGTGTGCTAAAAGTTATGATCATTTAAAGTTGACCCTTGCATAATCTAACACTAAAAACTTGATTTATAAGAAAGTCTTGAACTCGTCTAAGTACTAGAGATCTCTTATGAATCTAAAACACTTCCCACATATAGGAATGAGGCTTGAATCATAGGTACATATGAGGTTAGAATTATAGGTTGTCACAATATCTCCCCCTTATCATCCTTATAATTCTTAATAGTATATATTTGATTGCCTAAAATTAGACATATACTATTACCTTCTTGTCAGTAACTATTATACAATGCCTTATTTCTTTTGTGAGAAAAGAATGCTACCTTCTAGATGCCTTAAGAAAGAAAGACTTGTAATACTGTATTCTAAGATCATCCATATATTTTGATTGATTTGCTTTCAATTGGAATAGGGCTTTGAAGGGGATCTACACCAAATTCTTGACATTTAATATGATTTGTATGTTGTTGGGCTGCAACAAAATAATTTCATTGAAACCAGTTCTATTATTTTTTACGACAACCTGCCTGAGTATATTTTCCCAAATGAGCAAGTAAGTGCAGAAATTAGACAACAAAACAACACTGAACTTATGGACGTCCATGGTAAGAAATTAAAAGGCATATTCCTTTCTTGAGACTTGTATTTTTTGCCTAGCACAGAATGTTCGGTTGTAGCAAAGATTTTAAAGGACTATGTTGAGTTTAATATCTTTTGTTAAAAAAGGATCAAAATCTTTTCTTAATATTGTAACTAATAAGTTTATTGTTGTAACTTAGCTGCAAGTCATAGTAGAGGTATTGATGGGATCTCTCCGAGTACCCAATAGGTAAGTAAAGCAGATTGCAGAAGGTGCATTTACATATTATCATAACAATCATCCTTCTAATTCTTAATAGTATATGTTTGATTGCCTACAATTTGACATATACTATTATCTTCTTGTCAGTAACTATCACACAATGGCTTATTTCATTTGTGAGAAAAGAGTGCTACCTTCTAGATGCCCTAACAAAGAAAGACTTGTATATTGTATTCTAAGATCATTCATACATTTCGATTGGTTTGCTTTCAATTGGAATAGGACTTTGAAGGGGATCTGCTCCAAAATCTTGACATTTAATATGATTTGTATCTTGCTGGGCTGCAACAAAATAATTTTGTTCCAACCAGTTCTATTATTTTCTATGATGACCTGCCTAAGTACGTTTACCCAAATGAGCAAGTAAGTACAAAAATTAGACAACAGAACAATACCAAACTTACGGACGTGCACGGTAAGAAATTAAAAAGAATATTCCTTTCTTGAGACTTTTTCTTTTTGTATAGTACAGAATGTTCAGTTGTAGCAAAGAGATTAAAGGACTATGTTGAATTTAATATCTTTTGTTAAAAAAAGGATCAAAATCTTTTCTTGATATGGTAATTAATAAGTTTATTGTTATAAAGTAGAAGAAAATAACATAACCCTGTTGAGTCCAAGTCAAGATGACTTTACTCCCAATGGTGATATCTATGTAGAAGAAACTGCTACACCAAGAGCAACTACAAAGAATGTCACTGAGAATATGAGGACGAGTGTTTCATCCGGACCTTCAACTATAGAATATAGAAGTGCTCATGAATCATCCACTGAAATAAGTTATCTGTTACACTATTTCTCACCATAAATTTGAAATGTGGTTGTCTTGCAATATGGATAGATCTTGAATATTGTTTTACCCTTCTAACCATCCGGTGTTTGTGCAGCCTTCCGATGAAAATAATTTGGACTTCTCTTCAACAAGATGATGTTGCACAAAGCCAACCCAAAAATGAAATAGAGAAAGGTACTATGTGATGGTGTTTGACTTGAATTTCGTCTTCTCTTATTATTGACTTAAGTACGTAATATTTTTCCTGCTACTTCCACATAGAATCTGACTATTTTATGAGATAGAGGAATAGCAATTTTTTTTTAGTGATAAGCACTAGAAAAAAAGTAGTTTTTTAGCAGCAATAAATATGTGCATCAATAAAGAGTGTTAAAGATTTTACCGGCATATTAATAGCCTTTAAGAACATTTACAAAGAGTGCTAAAATGTAATTGTCACTAGTATTGCCTCTTAAAAAATATAATTAATGACAAATAAGCTATTATCGTTAATTAATTGCTACTAAATTTTTTTTTTTTTGATATAGTAAAATCATAAAAGTACAAGATCACATAAGCCTACTAACCACATACATAAATATTATCATAAGAGATGAAGAAATGTGAGCAATGAAGTGGTATATATTGCTGTGATTATTTTTAAATGCAGATGTTATTGATGCAATTTAATCAATCAATTAGGCCCTAAAACTTTAGAGGGTATTTGTTTTCCTGAAGTTTGTGTTTTTATTTCTGAATTCTGATTACGGCAGATGTTGAAGATTTTTTCCTGATCAAGTAGTTGGTTTCTCTTTTTGGACATACATGGACTATTGCTTTTGTGGGGAATTTTGAAGTTACTTGTTGGTTTTATCATCATCTTCTGTTGGATTTTTGATTAGGAATGTTCATCAGTTGGTTTGTATGGATTTGAAAGATTTTGAGACATTACAGGTCTATAGTTTTAATACTCAGACCTTTTATGAAATGCTATACCAATATTAAACCTATTTATATATTTCAGTATTGTTCAGTTTTTCTCTTATCAATTTTAGTTTGATAACTTCTATTTCTTGGGCTTAGATAGAAAATGGTTACTCTAGTTCTTCTATTTAAGGATCAGGTGTCAGAACCAAAAAAAAAAAAAACCATGAGAAATCTTCATGCAGTTGAGAATAAATATTTGTTAGGTAAAAAGATAATCAAACAATTTCAAATTTCCTCATGTTTATAAACATCACAGTTACTCATTATTTGTTTAATGACAATCTTTTGCTGGATCTTTGGATAATTATTTTCTTTTAAATAATGATTTATTCAAAAAAGTTTCTTATATTATATTTATAGCAATCCAAAAGGCTATTCATTGTGCATACGAATTCACAGGGTTAGATGTGAGCCATTTTTTATGCATTCCCGTTTGGCTTATTATTATTATTTATCTATTCTAAAGCATGCTAAAGGTACAAATCCCATGTGACAAGCATAGTAAACGTGTAGTATAGGTTGGTTCTCCCGGGCCTTATCGGCAACGGGTGCCAGTCCGCCCTAACGGGACTTGGGGCGTGACAAGTCTATCAGATTCTGTTTTTCCCGTGTGTCTATATCAGTCCGCCATCAACATTAATGAAAGTACATTTTGCTTCATCTTGCTCAATTACTTATATCACTAAGGCAACAACCACCTATGTTGGGGGTATTGCTAGTGTCCACTTTTGCGACCTTGGCTCGCTATAGCAAAGCCCGCCCCTTGTGGATGGGTCACTTTGGAGACCACTTAGTTGCTTTAGCGATACTCATGGGCATTATATAATCAGCCATTTTTCATTTTCCACCAACAACTGTGCAAACTTTGAGCTGCGATAAATATTTCAATTTGCGGCTAATTCGATTAATTCAAATGGCTAGACTGTGTGGAATTTCAAGGAGAATGTCATGAAAGTGTCAAAAATTTCTTTTGACATGTCATTCAAAGTAATTTTGACTATCTTCGTTGCTGTAATTTGGAAGTTGTTTTGGAACTTTGGAGGTTGAGTACTTGCATGTTTTGGATTGGATTTCAGTGAACTTTGGGTCTATTCTGTGTAACTTCTCGAGTTAATCGATGTGGTGTTGTTGGAATCTTCTGGTTGAGCTGAGTTTGAGATCAAATTGCTAAGGAAACTATTGTCGTATTCTTGTTTTTCTGAAATAAAATTTCATTTTGTGTTAGTCTGTTTGGTATTGCTTCGGGCTTTGTATTGAGTCCCAATTTGAGATGCGGGGTCGGGTAGCTGTAAAGACAATTATATGGGGTTTGTTTGGGATTCCAAGCGTGGGTCCCACTTTTCCTGCTTTGGCCCATAATTTGTCTATTTTCGTTTTTTATGAGTTTGGTACTGAAATGACCATATTGATGTTGTGATCCTATTTTTGACAGCCTAGCAGCATTCTTAGGCTGCTCAAAAGGGAAAGGCACCTGCAGAGTAAGTTGGAGCGTGCATGATCAGCCTTCAGGTAGGCTACGGTTTCCCGTCTATTAGATTGAATTAGAAGACATAAATCTTTTCTGGATGTAGCATGAATATTGGGCTAGGAGCTAGACAAAGGTTGTACTTATTAGATTTATTATATTACCTAATATATGGGTCCGGCAGGGTATCTGTTGAGATTACTTATGATCGATATACTGTGATATGCTGTATTCGTGGTTATCTGATGATCATTGGGACATAGTCTAGGCTTAGGCTAGTGATGCCCTAGACCTGCATCATTCAGAGCCAATAGACTATGATATATTTACCTGGTGTGACTTGAGAGGTATAAATCCTTGTAGATTGGAATAGCAAACTTGAGTCTAGTAGAGTTGGCTCTCTGATAGGCTATGACAAGCTAAGATGAGACCTAATTGTTCACATGATCGGCTTGCTTCTTTTGGAATGTTGCCATGATGCATCAGATTCTGCTCGAATTTCGAAGTGACCGATGAGCCACATTGGAGCTAAGAGTAAGATCTCTTATAGCCTAAGGCCCGAGCATTTATCTGATTGCCACTTAACCTCCCATTACGGAGTTGGCAAATGGGGTTCAGCTACATCCTATATACCCCTGGTCTGAGGTCATATCATTTTAAGATTACATCTAGGGTCCGAGGCTATGTCACACTATATCGACCGTGTCTGCCCATATCCACGGTCTGATGCTATGTCAAGACTATAGCCTGGGTCTAAGGCTAGGTCACAATCTTGATCTAAAGCCAGGTTGGGTTATCATGTCGGACTTGAGCTTTCATACGTATCGTCTTGGTTATGGGTTCATTGAAGACTTGACACTATTAGACCATATTCAACCATACCTTTCTTTACCTTATCATTGTACGTGGTTGTACTTTCTGGTCTTACAGGGGCCGGATTAGTGTACAGGCGCGTAGACAATCGGCCCTTACATATGTGTACACCTACCATTTCTCAGCCCTGGTTGCTTCCATATTCGCGTGCATACTTACCCAGTTCTTGCGATTAGCTCCGTATTGAGTTATATTCTAGCTTATCCCTACTTTATTTACCGTTCATACTCAACCGGCCTATGATGCTTATTAGGTACCTTATTTCTCATACTCATACTATACTCTGCATCTCTGTTTCGTGATTTAAGACCGAGCGGGAGCCAGCGGCAGCGTTGACTCCTCCCGTTGTTGCTGCTGTCTTCGGAGACTCATGGTGAGCATTGCGCATTCTTGGATCCTTTTAGTGTCTATCTGTGTTGGTAGCCCGTGTTGAATATCTATTTAGTGTTAAGTATCCAACAGGTAAAAGAAATACAAATAATAAGAGCAAAGAGACAATATTAACTTATGCCGACCTGGATAAGAAAAAATGATACAAGTAGATTATTTTATAACTATACTTGAATATGATATATTAAGTGAATAAAAACGATACTGCACGAAGAAATGACTTGATCATCATTAAAGACTTCTCACAATTGATTAGACGTTGTTGTTCCATTGGCATCCCAATCAAAAGAGCTATGTCTTCTTTCAAAATTTTTCCTATCCTCTGCATAACATCATAATGTATTAAAAGTTAGAATGCATGTTGGTGTTTGAAACTTTTAGAGAAAAAGATATGGTTCAGCAGAAGTTTTTTTATTCATATGATATATATCAAAAAGGCATACACATATAGCTATATAAGCTTTTCCGAAGTAAGTAGAGAAACATGCCTACCCAACTACTATTTTTCTCTTTACAAAGACATATTCCACAAAAAAAGGACTACTATGCCTTATAAACTAAACAAAATATTTTAAAAAAATGAACTAGTTCAACAAAAGACTTTCTAGAACAATCTCATTTTCTAACACTCCAGCTTAGACCTTAAGGAAAATAGTAAAACTGTGTTAGTATACTAAAGGAGGTGTTAGAAAATGAGATTGTTCTATAACGGTTTGACAACCAGTTATAGAAAAGAGAATTTTTTAACATGAGCATCATAAACAGTAAAACTGTGTAGTATACTATATGGATGATGCAATTAATAAAGCTAAATTCATATCCAATGATCAAGAAAACAACCAAATTATGAAGTTCTTTCATTCTATGTCTTAGATTAAAAAAATCATTTCTTAAGATAGGGAAAATAGTCATGATTATTTAAACTATTTGTGCAAAAGCCAAGTGACTCCTTGATAAGGACTCGTGCTATCACCAGAATAGAGGTGTAATAACTGAAGGTCATTTCTAGCATTTTCGACAAAAATTTTATTTTGCCCTTTCTGAAAGTTGCCTTAGGTCATTTTTTGGTTAAGTCTAAAGGTTGGATTTTGAAAACCTTGTAAAAAGTTGAAATTATGCTAAAAAAAGAGTTTTTAAAGACTTAAAGTTGGAAATTTCGAGTTATGTAGTCACCTTGAGGTTCGAGTGTCGAAATTAATTCTATCGATTCCACCAGCTCCGGAATGCAGAATCTGATCTAAGAGAACTCGCGGAACTGAATTCGGAGTTAATGAACCTTTTCTAAAAGTTCAATGCTATCTTTGAGCCATCCCTAAAAAATTTTACTTTTCTATTTTGAAATACACAATATCTTTTTAAGAGAAAACTTAACCTATAAATCCATGATAGATAATAGTTGGGTCTCATCCTCCGTTAGCTAGAGGTCTTGAATTTGAGCTAAAGAGGAAAAATAAATCTTGTTAGAGAGAGCCTCCATTTTGGTTAGCCTTATATTGTGCATTTTATGTGACCCTGTCTCCTATACTCCTTCTATCCCATTAATGAGGCCCCTTTTCTTAGAAACCCTTTTTACCTCTCAAAAAGAATGTCACTTTATAATAATTATAAACAATTTCACTATAACATTTTTCTTTAATACTTGATGAAATGATTCTTAGGCATACAATATCTAAGAAATATTTTAGACCATAAGTTTCAAAAGTCTTTATTTTCCCTTACACACCGCGCCAGATCAAACGGTGCCATATACAGTGTGAAGGAGAGAGTAATACATTATGCTATATTCGTCCTAGTCAAACTTGTGGGCATGATATAATATGTTGGTATTATATGATTGAAGTATGTCATAAATCAAACTTATCCACAGAGAGACAAATCTAGGAATAAAAGTTGGAAAAAGGATCTGATATACTCTGGAAGTTGTCATTTATAGGCCGTTGGGGCCCCGGTGTCTATCGTACTAAGCATGAACACACTTTGATATACATAGTCTACAAAGCCTCTAGATAAAGAAAAACATCTGATAAGGGTCGGGACAGGCCCCGCCTCAACTACCGTTAGAGCCATGTTAATAGGGTGATCCCCTCCCTAACAGGAACTGGTTGAATTTCAGGTATGCCATCGAAGAAGAA
>JAPFFP010046129.1:0-11188 GCA_026153255.1 Solanum medicagineum
GCTTTCAGAACTCAACTCGACTTAATTTTTAGAAACTCAGGTTCGACTCTTTGTTTAACTTCCATGGCTCGGTATCACCATAAATCCATATTGGGACCTTTTATTTTTCTTTCCTCTATCATAGGTTTCCGGTAGAAATTGCTATGGAACATTTCTCTTTCTCAGTTGGCCATAAAACTACCTCTGACCTGATTCTCATGTCTAGGTATATGTAAGTTACCTTAGCTTGAGTGTGGTTGTTTTCATTTTACTCTAATGACCTTTTCATACTCCACCACCTAATAATTCGACACTGGGACAAATTTTTGAATTTGATCAAAATTTGTTATGATTTTGTCCTCTTGAACTATATATGGCCTGATTTCTCATGAAACCTAAGATATGTAGGCAACTCAGAAACTAGAGTTTGAGCATAACTCCATAAAGTGTCAAGTTGTTGTCCAAATGTTGTTTTGCTCGGCCAAAATTGGATTGTGTCAATATTTCTTTGTCCACGCCTTCGTTACACTCCTCCATGAACAAAGAAAGAGGCAAGTTATTGCACCCAATTTTGGCTCTTCGTATTTAATTAGCTAAGCATCCATGAAAAAAAAAGAATTTTTTCTTTACAAAAGTAAATAAAATAAAAGATTTTTACGAAATATTTTTACTATTACTACACTGTTATTATTATAATATTGTTATTATTACCATTTTCGTTATTACTATTATTTTAATAAATTTTCTATCTTTTTTAATTCGACAAATCATTTTATGAATATCATTTTTTACAAAGATAAATATTAAAAAAAAAGAATATTTACTACTTGCTTTAGCATTTTTGAGAAACTTATGACAAACAAATGTGTTTCAAGTGTTAAATCAATTCTTGATTAAATGCAATTCCTCGTTGTTACAAGTAATATTTTCATATGAAGAAGCTTAACCAATTAATTTTATTATTCATTCATGCTAATTTTATTTTAAAATGATTAATTTTTGTCAAATAACTTAATCGTGCAAAATAACTATTTTAATTTGTTTAACTATGGCTTTTTAATAAATAGTTTGGTCATATTTTAAATAGGCTATTTGAGCAAAAAACTTTCCAACCCCCTCAAGATCAACCGATTCCCATGCGGCACGTAGAAAGCACAAGGATTGTGCTTCTTCAGCTCAAATCTTGTGCCTCCAATTGAATTCTATGGTCCTAACTAATTCAACCTTTTATTATATATATATATGAACATACCCACAATTTTTTTTTCAAACTTTGAATGAAAAATGTTTCATATGAATATCATGTATTTAGATGCTCAATCAGAATAAGTCATAGCTCGAGTGTCGAAATGCAATTTATTAACAATTTTAATAGACTACTACTATATTAAGCCAAGTAGTTAATGTACTTTATCAAAAAATACTAAAATATTATTTTTATCCATAACACACAACCACAATTTTATTTAATTTTTTATATATCACAAAACAACAAAATATTAGATTAGCTTGTTGTTTTTGATTTATAAGCTAAAAGTTGTAAGTTAGCTTTTTCAGCTATCTTCAGAAGAAAATAAATTTATTAAAAAACAATTTTTACTTTATTAGCATGATAAATATTTATTTTAAATTTTATATCATGATTTGATATACGTATTTAAAAATATTTGTATTATTCATATCTCTAGTAAAAAACGCTACATATAATTTCAGGTCATCATAAGAGGAATATTTTTATGTATTTTTTCTAGATTTGATTGATAAATCTTTTTAATAAAGACTTTTATATAAATTATAGTGACATATAAAATAATTTTGAAATAAAAATTATTCGATCAACTAAAAGAATATGTGCATATTATTATATTTGACTAAACATAAATCCTATGAAATTTAAATTTGTCAATATATTATGTTTATGATATTTATTAATATTTCATAGAAGAAATAATTTGTTTTAGTTCTTTTAATTAGAGATAATTTTCATTAGTTTACTTTAGAATGAGAAATTGAAATAGTACTATTTGCATCTCTATTAAAAATAATATCATAATTGGTAGCAATAATATGGTAACTATATTGTTAGCTTCTTTATCAGTATCAAAAATATTTAGAAAAATTATTAGTAGAAATTAAAACAGAAATAAAATAAAATTTAATGTGAATCAACTGTGATTAGCTTAATCTATTGTAAATCTATTTTTTTTTTTTAAATCTAACTAAAAAATGGCAAAGCACTCAAATACAATAACATAACCAATTTCATAGCTCATAGCTCCTAATTTGGCTCTTCACACATACAATGTTCAAGATACATCAAACAATAAGGAACAATAAGAAATGGCATACAAACAACAAACAATATATTTCAAATCAATGAGATGAAAATATTTACACAAAATTATTAACAGAAAAAAAAAATTAAAAATCTTTTTGTACCATTTTGAATATCTCAATATAAAACATCCTTAAATATTTATTTAAGGAGAAAAAAACTGATAAAAAAGATATCATAACCATCACACAGATAAATGAAAGAAAGCTCACCAAGCTGCATCGAAGAACAACCAATTTGAAAATTAGAGAAACATAAATTTTACATAGAGAATCAGCAACAGAGTAAAAGTAAAAGGAGTAAAAAATAGAGGAAAAAGAAGTATAAGTTGAAGCAGTTAGGGTGGATATTAAGCTAAGATGAAGAGCTATTTTTCAAAATTAAAAAAGAATCTTAGATCAAATGAACAATACTATACTATGTTGCTCATACTTTTAAAAATGCCACCAAAAGCGTATCAAATCCTCTAAAAGTAATGTATTTTTGAAAAATTCAACACGTATACTGTAACATTTCTAGAGATTCCAAATAACCTAGACTATAACGTTTTAATTATCATTATCTTTCCCCCATCTCACAACTACAATTTATTAATAACCTTTGGAAACTCTACCACTTTTCCTCTATTTTGTTAGTTATTCTTCATTGCCCTTGTTATTTTTATCAAATAATTATCCATTTGACTTTTCAATATCAATATTAAGATAAAACCATACCTAAAGTTGAATCACCCAGTTGAGAAGATGAAAGAAAGGAAGCATAGTATTTGAAAATCTGAAAGAAAATAAAAATCATACCAAAAGAAGTAGATCAAGTATGAAATAACATCCACGAACTCAACCATTAAACCAAAAACATTAAAGATATTCAAGAGGAACCTTAGGCCAAATTTTTTTTTAAAAAAATACTAAATTAAAATTGCTACCACTATTATTTTAATGTGGAGAAAATAGTCTATATTTAAAAATTTAAAAAGAAGACAAAGAGGAATAGCGTAGATGCTTCTAGAATTAAAAAGAATTGTGTGTTGTATGGTAATAAAGTGATCTTATGGGCATTCTAGAATTACCTTAATTGTGTTATTTAGTTTTGGAATAAAAATTTGGGTGAGATATTTAATCATAGATATTTATAATTTGTCTTGATATAATGGGTATAATTATAACTTTGCCCTTATATTAGCTAAATATTACTAAATTGTCATTGGTCGTCCTCTCATTACACTAAATACTACTAAATTGCCCACACACACACACATATTTATTTATTTACCCTTGATTTATTTTGAACCGTCCGATCAAACGATCGGACGACTCAAAATTAGATCAACTTTTTCTAATGCCCAAGACACCTCGACGTCTCCCTCATCTCCCTTTCTCCTTCCCCACAAAATGAACGTTCAAAGCTGCTTTTTCTTCTTCCCATCAGGCCTATCTTCTCCAATTTCCCCAAAAAACTCTAACCTAGCCCCCTCATCTTCTTCCCTCCTCTCCTCACCACCAAAAATGGAAGTCATTGTGTTGCCCTATGTCGTACCTGTTGTCCTCTCTGCCGCCCCTAGCGAGATTCTGAAACTTTTCTGCCATTTAACCATAGTCTCATCGAAATATTCGAGGGACAAACGAAAGAGCAGAGCAACCTTCCAAATCTCCAGCCTAAAAAGGGGATTTGCTTCAAGATTCTTGCAACCATGCTATGGCACAACAATCCTCGTCGATTTGTGGAGTTTCAAATCTGGATTTTCAAGTTCGAATTTCTCCTATAAATAGAGCCATGAAAGATCAACCAAAATAGACAGGAAGTAAAAAAAAAATTAGAGAAGAGACACCAACGAGAAAAAAGGAGGAGAAAACATCAGAAAAACACACAAGAAACAGGTCGGAAAAATAGAGTAAAAAGGAAACTAGAATTTTTTTAAGTGTTCTATCTAGGAGTTTGTTTCATCCTTCCTGTTGGTCTGCTTTGGCCCTGAGTTCGAGTTCGGATTCATGATCAAAATGCTTCGACGCTGAAGCTTTAGTTTACTACTCTGCACAAGGTAAAATCTTAGCCTCCTCGTTTAGCTTCTATTTCTTTATGAATCTGGCTTTATGGTTTGGGTTTGATCTCTGATGAATAGCAAAAATTGTGAAGTTTAACAGCTGTTAGATTCTAATGTGATATTTAAGTTTAAAGACGTATTTAAACTCTACATCTCATTCATGTGATTCATAATGTGGCGTTTTATCATCAGGTGATTGGCATGTATTCTCTAGTTCATTTCGTAAATCCTAACTTATCTCTAATTCACTCTTGTGTAAATTTGAGTAAACTAAGCTTGATTTACTCATTGATTGGCTCGGGCCGCCCCCAATTTAATAGTTCTTTCATGACTTATGACTAATTGTTGAATATGTTTGTGATAATCTGCCTAACAGGATATAGATGTAAGATTCGAAATTATTTATGTTATTAGCTTCCTCGTGTTTAGAAGAATCAAGTTGCTAGTTGTTCACTTCTTTAATCATGTGTCAACTTTTCTTATTTGAATATAGTTAGAAACTAGATTAATAAGCTGATTCGCTTTGTTTTAACTTATAATATGTCGGTTCGAGTCCAATTTATGAGTGTTGGACATGTTTCTTTAGTTTGTTGTGCCTTTAAAGTTTATAAGTTGTTGGAGTTCTTTTCTATATGTATGTTTAAGTCTCCAATCCACGGTTCTATTTTAATATACTTTTGAACGTGTGGCTTGACAGTAAATAGGGGTTAAAAATTATTGTGTACAGATGATTTGTTAATACCAATTTATGATCATAATTGTGTTTTCACTCAAACAAAAGTTGTTCTTTTGCTGCTATGGTCACCTTATACTTGATCAAATCTGCCTTTCCTTTTCACTGTGAAGTATCGAGCCTATCAAGTTAAATGTATGCGTGTATATGTTGGGTTGAAATAATCCCTTAGCATCTATTTTTAAGAGCACAATGGTAGGTTCAGAATATGTAAGAATAATATTATTCATTAATTACTTGCATAATTCTATAGAATATGCAACTGTCTGCCTGTTTCAAACTTCTGCTTCCAAGTTCTTACATGTATAACAAGAATCAAAATAAAGCTTACATGAGCTATGTTTTGGAAATTAATTGGGCTAATGGCTAACCTCCAAGTTTTATTCTTCTTTGTGTAAGCTGATGGATATATGCCCCTGTTATTCTTACCTCTGCACTGCTCCTTAAATCATCTCTTGGTTTTATTTACTTGATTAATTTTGAGTTAATCTACAAGGTAATCCGTTAGAATGTCTTACTCAGTGTCTAGTATGATCAGGGGATTTGCAATAAGTGTGTTGAGTGGCTATGTTTGTTCCTATGCCTATTACAGAAATATAAATAAAAAAAAGAAACAAAAGAGCGAGTGCATTTCTTTACCTGCTGAAACTGTTTTTGTTAAATCCCTGTTTGTATCTGTTCATGTGATAACTTCTTTCCTAACAACTAAAGTTCTTCTCCTTCTCTTGTATTCCAATCTAAATGGCACTGATTCATCATTAGTAGTGTGTTTGATCTCCATGTAATGTATTGAAACTATATCTCCACGTTTGAATTATTATTTAAATAAATCTTTAATCACTGCCTCAATCTTCACTATATGAAATGTATAAACTTTATGCCCATTTGATTCGAATAATTGGAGTGTTTAAAACTTCTTTCAAAGTTGCACCACTTCCCTGGCCAACTTATCACTATTGGACGAAAGTTTGTTGGAATTTTGCTCAAGCATAAGACTATACATATATTACTTTTTGCTATTGGTTTGCTACATGATTCCTAATTCTTATTTTTCCTTTGTCTTTCATGTACAACCGAAGAGCTGGAGTTCTCACTTTGAAACATGTTTTGGCTCGAATATGGTGGCCAACAACTACTAGGATCATCGCGCAGAGTCTCATAAATTAGGATTTAACGTTTCTTCGCCTTCCCCGTTGTCTCTTCTCGTACTAATTGACTAATATTTTTCGTGCGAATGTTGATACATTGACTAACTTTCTTTTGTTGTTTGAAGATTGTGTTGTTAATTAGTATTACTTGCTCTAATGAATCTGTTAATGCTGATATTGTATAGTCTTCACAATATTTTTATAATCTTTGTTTAAAAGTTTTGAAATAGGCCAAAGTTTTTTTATAAAATTTATCTCTATAATCCCCTTTAGGAATGAATTATTTATCATTACAACAACAACAACAACATACCCAGTAGAATCCCACAAGTGAGATCTAAGGAGGGTAGAATGTACGACCTTTCCACTACCTCATAAAAGTAGAGAGGGTGTTTCCTAAGAACCCTCGTCTCAAAAACCCATAAGCAGAATAAACTAGATATGACAACAAACTAGATACGATAAAATTAACACACATACGACAGATAGTGACAAGCATGATATAAACACGACTATCCTGCTACCCTACTATACCCCAAGGCCAGACATCCACCTAACCCTTCCAACCAATTAGCCTGCTACTCTAATTCGCGACATCCACTCCTTTCTATCTAAGGTCATGTCATCGGTGAGATCAAGTTTCGTCATATCTTGTCTGATCACTGTTAATTCGAAAAAAAAATGTTCACTTTGATTTTCGAAAATAAGATTCAGTACTCAATTAATTTTAAGTATAAATCAAATTTTCGAAATTAAACAGAGTCGCCACTTAATTTTAAGGAAAATTAAGAAACCTAATTTTAAAACCTAAGAGTTCTAAAATATCCAAGAGTCAGGTAAGGGTTTAATTTTCATTTTGACGAGAAATTAATCACTCAAAATAACTGTTAACTTGCGATTGACCAACGATTAGGAAGTTTGACTAAATTTAAAATCTTGACTAAGTTTGAAAATTTGACTCGAAAAAGTTGAGTAGGCTTGAAAATTGACTAGGTTTGAAAAATTGACTAAGTTTGCAAAATTGACAAAGGCTGTTTTTTTAAAAAAAAAAATTGACTAAATTTAGAATTGACTAAGTTTACAAGAAAGTCAACCAAATTTAAAAATTTGATTAATTTCGAAAAAAAATGACTAATTTTGACCTACACTTGACTATTTTTGGCAAAAGTTGCACCAAAATAACTAGTAGAAAAGTTCTAGCACTAAGAAAATTACTAAAATGAAAATTAACATAAATGAAGACAATATTGGGGAAAAAATTAGATTAAACGAATGAACAATAAAACAATCAAATAATGTTAAGAGTTAGATAACAAGTAAAACAAATAAATAAACATGCAACGAACAATAAATAAGATTAAATTGGGTTGGCAGGCCCAATTTCCACCTGCCCTTATTTTCTACAATTTTGGGCCTGCTTAGCCCATTTAAAATCCCCTGCTCAGCTGAAAAGAATGAGTTTCGAGCCCATTTTCCTGTGGTATATATGGCTGTATATACGTTGTATATCAATGTATACAACCTCCCCTTGACATAACAATGAGGAATAAGAAAATAATAAAGAGCAACAATTTACTGAATAACTAAAAACACACAGATTCCCACTTTTTTTTTTTGTTGAACGTGATAATAATAAAATGGAGGGATTTAAATGTTGTAAATTCATGCTAAGAAAGCTAAGAAAGTAATTCCCAAGTTTCATGTCATCATACTAAACAAAAATCAAGAGTTACCAACTCTTCATGATTACATATGAGCGCACAAAGTACTGCTTCCTTTTAAAAAAAAAAAAAAAGAAAATCGCCGGCACCTTAATCGCCTTAACTTCAAAACATATATGAGTAATACTAAAATGGTAGATAAGAACATTGGGACTTAATTGAAACTGGGCCATCAAATGACTTGGGGAGTCAATATACAGCAACTATATCTAGAACATAACCATGAAAATAGACAAAACAAATAAAGAGGGGAAGTTTTAAAATCAATCAAAATAATGACACAAAATGACACTTTCCAGTGGCCAACTTTAAACATATATGCCTAAACCAAGCAATAAACAACATATTGGTACTACACAAGAAGGTTTGAAGCAAAGGAAGCTCATTTTTCAGAAAGAAAAGAAACTATCCTTGGTAGAACAAGAGGATAAACAGAAATCCTGTGGACGAAGAGGTTTTTGATACCACCAGTTAACTCAAGTAAGGTATGGATGACTCCTTGGCCAAATGAAATAGTAAAACACATTCAACACAGGCAACTATAGCAATAACATGTAAAAGAACACATTTATGAACTAGTGTAATTGTTTGTGACTTAAGACTTGACGTTTGAGAGATATAGGGCAATAACAAGGTGCACACGAACTTAATACCCTTGTCAAATGAACTGTATCCATAGAAGAGGAGTTAACAGCCAACTTAAGCAATTAAATCATACTAGAAAACCATGATCGAAACGATATCACAGCAGTAGCCCCAAGACCCCTACTATTGTCTTGAGGTAAATCATCAGCATTCCCAGCGAGACGTAACAGGGACACCAGCTCCACCAAACCAGATTAATAAAAGGGAAGAAAAAGAGAAAAAAAAAAAGAATACTTCCTCTTTCACAGTAACCCCCTAACGCACTATGAATGTAACAGTAGACATTTAAGCTAGATAATTCGACTTCCGGTTCACATAAGTGAAAACAACATTTAGAAGACAGAGATGCAGACAAACTCAAACAACTTGAAGGTTTATTAGAAGAGCCAACACACAAGCACGAGTTTAGGTAAAATGAGATTCCAGTCTTTAAGAATCTATATCACAGACCATGACTTAAAGTTTGAAGTTTAAGAAAGACCATACACGGTCACGAAAGAAGAAATCATTCACGAGATGACATTACTAAGTTTCACACAGAAACAGGAAAACAGCAGCATTAACGGAAAAGAATAAATCATCAGTAAACACCAAACTCAGAACTGAAATCTTCACACAGCTTGAAAGAAAACAAAAAAGAGTTGTCGATTACCTTTTTAAGGGCAGTGAACTAGAACGATGAGCTTGATTGAAGACGAACCCACCACCATGAGTCACAATTTATCTACACCGACTCAAGGCCAAGAATTTCGGAACCTTCCAAAATCGACGAGCTTCTGGAAAATGAGTTTAAGGTAATATGAACTATAATTGAATTCTGGAAGTCCAGAACGGTTGTGGAAATCGATTGGGTTTTTTGCTAGAGTTTTTGAGATGACCAAAAACGGCCCCTCCATCAGATTAGGGGAAAGGGGATATATATATAGCGATTTCTAGGGTTCCAAAATAGGGTTCCTCTTTTGGAATGCAAAACATCCCAAAATGATTCTTCAAGCCGTTGGAATGAGGGTGAGGTGGATGACTCGATTTCGAGCAAGGACGAAGGATATGGGGGATGATGACACATATGTACGGAGGGGATAAGGTGAACGTTGAGGAAGATTCTTGATTTTGGCCTCTCTTGGTGCGTTCACTGGCTTGGTTTTTGGTCGATGAAGAAGAAGGGAAAGGGGAGAGTGAGGGAACGCGCATGAAAAAGAAGGAGGAGAAAAAGGGGAGACCGTGCGTTCACGTGTAATGTAGGTAATGTATATGTTATGCGTATAGGTGTATAGATTGGCTGAATTCGGCCGCGTATAGGGGATTTGGGTTTTGGACTTGATTTCGGCCAAAATTGGTCCGAAAAAGGGAATAAAATGGAGCTGGAAATCGGGTTTAAAGGGTAGGGGAATTTGACTTTAAAAATTAGTCAAATCAATTGTAATTTTGGTCGTAGTTAAATTAAATTTGATTGATTAATTTGACTACATGATGAATTAACATAAATTAAATGAAGAGCTTTTGATATTAGTAACCTGAAATAATTAAATTAATTACAAAATAATAACTCCTAAAATAAAAAATGAAATTTATTTGAGAAAATATTTGTTTTGTAATTTTGAAAGCTAATTATTTTAAATTATCAAAATTAAAAGCTCAATAATTAATTCATGTTGTGGAGGATAAAAATTAGATGTCAACAATCGCAATGAACATTGACCTTATATTTTATAAAACTAATGTAATTATAGAATGAATCCCAATAATTAGGCCACTTGAGGTTTTACATTGATTTTCTTAAAATACAATATAATGTTACCATTTAGATTAATTTAAACTCCTTTAGTTGATTTTCTAAAAAATAGTATATATTTGATCTATCTTAGTTTCATTTGGTTAATTTCCTTATACCAAGTGTTGAGCAGAACCTTTCGGGGGTATAGGATCTTTTCCATAGCATATCGGGATTAACTTTTACTGAGTTAAATATATTTTATGCAAATCACGGATTAATTGTCATAAACCCAACCGGGAACACCCCTAGGCGATTCAACCTGCCATACAGGGCTTAACAAACGGAATTACAAGGTTTATACCCAATCAACCCATCACTAACCATGTCAGGAACACCCCTTTTAGGGCTTACCAACGCCATAGTTGAAGCTTAGTTTACTATAAAATTGATTTAGCTCAAACCCATGCTAAAACCTTTACCCTGTTGGGACAAACTCTTATTTTGGAGTCATCCTCATTTCAGATCATCAGTAAGCTATATCAGTTATTATCCAACACTTAAGAACTTAGCCCATAACTGGGCCTAACATAAACCAAAATTATAAAAATGTAAACCAAAATTAAAGAAAGGAAAATACCCGGAAGGATGCTACCGGAAACTTGAACTTTTATTTATTTTACAAGAGTATTACAATGTTTAGAGAGAGGGAAGAGATATTTTTAGAGAGAGAGCGGGTGTCCAAAGACTTGCCCTTCTACTGAAATGCCTCCCTCTTTATATAGAAAAAGAAAATGTGTGTGCACAGTAAAAGTGCACAGTAATCTACAGTAATGACCAAAAAGTCAAAAAGTGCACAGTGCTAAACAGTAAAA
>JAPFFP010046130.1:0-33653 GCA_026153255.1 Solanum medicagineum
TTGAGTTTAAGTTTAGTGATTGCGTCTATTTGACAGTCTCACCCATGAAGGGTGTGGTTCAGTTTGACAAGAAGAGGAAGCTAAACCCAATGTTTGTGGGTCCTTATCAAGTTTTGAGAAGAGTGGGTAAGGTTACATATGAGTTGGCGTTGCTTATGGAGATGAATATGGTTCATTCGGTCTTCCATGTATCCATGTTGAGGAAGTGTGTGGGTGACCCAAGTGCTATAGAGCCCTTGGATGTTCTGGGTATTGTAGGAGATAATTTTACTTATGAGGAAGTCCCGGTGGAGATTTTGGATAGACAAGTTAATAGGTTGAGAAATAAAGATGTAGATTCTATAAAGGTCCTTTGGAGGAACCAACAAGTTGAAAGTGCCACATGGGAAGCCGAGGCGAACATGCGAAAGCAATATTATCTCTTCCACTCTACTCAAGCCGAAGGTACTATTTTAAATCCCATATATGATGTCAAGTCTTAAGTTTCAACCCTTATGTCATTTTGCATGCATTCATGTTTATGTTGACAAATTTATGATGATTTTTGAGATTCATGTTGAGATTTTTGAAAATGATGCTTAAATACGTTTGTTGCATTCTTATCAGGCTGAAATCTGCATGATTACTTCTCCTTTGTATGTTTCTTTGACATTAAGGAATGAATGTTCCCAAGGGGGAGATATTGAAATGCTCCAAAATGTGCTTTGGAAATGCCCATAATCGATTCCATATATCTCAAAATCCACGTGTTAAATTAAAAATCCGACATTATATTCTTGATCAGGGGGAAACGTTGAGTGGGAAAATGGGTATAAACCTGATTTTAGAGGACCCTTAGCGAAAATTAATTTTCCCAAAATTTTCTTATCAAGTGTGCATCCACGACCAGACCGCGATGTGGACTAGGCGCGACTTAGTGTAAATCCGTCCTTTGCGACTCGTCTGCGTCATGGACCAGACGCAGGCAAGTTCAACTTTTTCCTTAGTTTTTTATTTCGGCCCAAGGGCCTTGGGGTCGTAGCCCCATGCCCACTTATGCATGGAAACACCTATACTTAGTCATTGTTTAACTCTATATCACTCAAGACCCTCTCAAAATCCTCTCCAAAACTTAACGAAATATTTCATCCAAATTCAAGTGCTCCAAGCTTAATTCTGGATCTCAAGATTCAAGCTTCAAGTCTCCTTCAATTCTACATCAAGAAAACCCAAGTTTGAGGCATGTGGGTTTCATCCATTGGGTCCTTTCACCCATGGGGCCCAATCTCCGTTTTATGAAAATTTCATGTTTTCAAGATGTATCTTCTATGGGTATCTTTTATTATGGATTTTGATTACAAATTATATTTGGGTTTTATGAAATATTGATTGAATATGCATAATTGTCTATTTAAAGCTTATACTATGAATTGGTTTTGTCTATTGATACTATGCATGTTTTGAGCTATGAAACTATGATCTGTTAAGGGATCTGATGATGTATTTCAAGGTATTTTACGTGAGCGTTTTACTATATGTTGGTGGGTTGATTTACATTGAGTTTTTTCATATTATTTCACTCTTGAATTGCATAATTTTGAACTAGCATTATACACCCACCAAGTGTTTGATAAATTTCTTGACAAGGATTCTCAAGTTATTGATGGTCTATTACATGGTTTATAAGTCAAATGGCTTTACGATGATTAAGGGTTTGTATGCATGCATTTGAATTCATGAAAAGTATCTATAGTGTTGCAATTGACCACACCTTATTGGGGGGTGACATGCCCGATCACCTTGTTGAGGGGTGTGACATGCCTCAACCACCTTATTGGGAGGGGGGGGGGGTGACATGCCCATACTACCATGTTGAGGGGTAGACACCTTGACCACCTTGTTGGGGGGTGACATGCCCATACTACCATATTGAGGGGTAGATACTTTGATCACCTTGCTGGGGGGGGGGTTTGTGACATGCCCATACCACCATGTTAAGTGGTGGATACCTCAATCACCTTCCGAGGGGGTGACATGCCTTCAATTCCAAGTAGTAGTTGCTTGGTCTATGATTATGTTCTCTTACCATACATGTAATCTATATTTCCAAGTTATATGATTTACAAGCATGTTTTACTTCAAGCATTGAACATACATGCCATATTGATATTATACCTATCCATTGCTTATGACTATACATTTTGATGATGTTAACTTATGTCTTGTTGCATTGCATCCTACATATTTAGTACATTTAAATGTACTAACACATACTATATGCCTCAATGATGTTACCATGTAGGAACCGAGCGCCCTCGATCATCTCCACGTGGTAATTTTTGGCATTTCAGAAGATGAGCTTTGGTGAGTCCTCAAGTCCAGGGACTCTAGTGCTACTCTTACTATTTGATATCTCTTTATATTGAACACTTGATACTATGAGGGTGAGGCCCCATAGTGTCTTTGCCTCTGCTGCAACCTATGTTAGAGGTTTTGTTGGAACAATTGATGTACTTATGCTATGAGCTTGACTCTTGAGCATTTTATGATTATCAAAGACTTCCCTTAGTCCCTTTTCTCTTATTTATATCTCTTGTTGTTGTTATGATGCTTCTGTGACCAAAGATGTGTGATTGATATGCTAAGAGGCTAGTTTAGGGTTTCTTCGGGTTCTCCATTGGTTGTGTCACGTCTAGGCCTTGTACTTGGTTCGTGACAGTAATTCTTTCCCATGGTCATCAATCGTAGCCTCAAGCCTATCCATTCTTGGCTTATAAGCCTCTATTAGCCTAAGGTGTTTAGCCTCAGCCTCTACATATGGCTTCAAAGCCTTGGCTATGGCTGCGTCAACTAACTTGGGCACAGATAACTCAACCTTTGTGGCCTAAAGATCGGCGACTTTGGCCAAGTGGCCAATCACAAAAATGGTGGCCCTAGGGAGTAGTGGTTGGTCATCTATGGGCTCCATCTTTGTAGATGGAATAGGGTAGGACGAGAAGTGTGCAGTCAGGGAGAAAAAGGATATACCTCCCTTGGTGCCTAGCTCTATAGCTCTAAACTCAAGGGCCTTAACATCAATCACTGACATTGTATTGACTGACTTCTTCATAGCCTTATCCTTCTCATCCCTCAGGTGCCCAGTCTCAATTCATCAAATATCGATTTCTTTTTGTTCTTTAGGACTCCAGCTTTCTTGCATAGGGCTGTAATGAGACTTGGAAATGGCAAAGAAGTTTGTTCCTATTTTGCTCTGGAAGGATCGCTAAAGTGATGATTGATCCAAGATTCAGCTCCTTTTTGTCCATGATACAACCAACTAACGCAAGTTTGGCATGACGTAGTACAGATTCATTATGAGAAGGCATCAAATTACTACTAATGAATCCAAACACAAACTACACAAGTACGTTTAACTCCTTCATCTCAATGATTGCTCCCTCCTTCAACCACAAGGGTGCTGGAATTCTAATTAGTGGAGCTAACCATGCTTTGATATCTTCAAAAGTTTGGAGCTGCAATAAGTCATTTAAGTAGCTATGACTCCAGAATGTGCAACCCAATGCATCATTAATTTCTGTTTCTCCGAATGGAACTTATACACCTCAAACCTCTACAACATCAAAGGGTTTTGACGCAATTGGCACCCTACTTCTGCTCTTTGGGATAACTTGGCCATAGGCTTTATAGAATTCACACACAAGGCTAGGCACATATGGGTCCCGAGGTTTTGTAAAGCTCTGAAAGTTATGGAATTTAAGCACCTCCCAAACCTTTGGGCATCAATCAGTCAATCCTTCTATTGATAGTTGCTTCTCCTCTAAGATTGTCATGTGCCCTTCAGCTCTGAGCCTATTTAAGAACTTTGGAGTTGTGGGTTCTTGAGTTTTCTAAGAGTGCAATGAGATAGCGTCATGTAAGCCCTTGGTTCTAGACTCACTTTTATGCCTCTTTGGACGGGACTCTCTTGGCAAGGGTGAGGGCTTTGTGGATTTGGCTAGGACATGCTTTCGCTTGGTTATTCTGCACACATACTTCAACATTCTTGTGAGAAGCATTGACAAACAATAAAGCATCATAATTGATCATATGAAAGATATTGAGAATAGGCAGGTCAATTAGATTGCGTGTCGCACTTGGTGAATTGCTAAGTTGATTTGGAGGTCAAATAGGCTGTTGCATTTTCACACAGATTGAGACTTAGGGCCATTTCTACTTTTGGTGATACTCATTCTCGATCTGCGATGCACAGATTTGATTCGGCGATAAAGAAAGTTCATCGCTGAAAGTTATAGTAGTCCCTTAAGAAAAACAACTAATTAAGGTGGTTTATGTGTCAGTGGGGTGAATCTCCGAGTGCACTTAAGTGGTTTAAATGGTCATCACCTGTTGTGAGTAGAAAGTCCCTTTATCGATTCACTAGAACTTCAACAATTTCACATGTCACATAATAGATGAAATGCACATATAACCCACCACAACACATCAATACAAGCTTAACTATTGTCTAGCACAATCACATGGTCTCAATGGCTATACACTCGATCAAATGTTGACTTACCCTTAAGAATGATGCCACCATATCTATCACAGGGCAAGTTAAATTGCTTAAAGGAGATCAGGGGTTACTCAGACATCACCCATCAGCCCATAAAAGCAACCAATGGAACAAGTAAGCACATTTCAAGAACACATTCATATGATTATGACCTAGTTTCAATTGAACACATTCAAGCATCATATCAAGAACAGGATTTGGTGCCAAACCCACAAACTATTCAGCAATGATCAAGAAACCCTTCATGCATGACTCTAATCCAACTCATTCACACTCCCAAATTTTATATTCATAAGAGATTCCAAAATCCGCAATAAGTCATACATATATGCAACATGGGGTTTAAAAGAAACTCTAAAGTCCTACCTACATGATTCTCAATAAGAATTTCATAGTTTAAGGCATGATTTTCACATCACAAACCCTGATCAACTTCACAAATAATGACTTTCTTCAATGAACTACAACAATGACCAAATTATTCCTATTCAACAATGATAAACAATGAAACCTTGGGTGATTCCCTTTGATGATTATTCCAAAACTTCTTAGTGAAAATGTTCAAAGAAAAGCACAGGAAGTGGTATTGGCCTGCGAGGGAGGACAAAAGAAGGGAAGGTGGAAAGTGAAGGTGCTAAGGCATTTGGAAATCCTTAAGTAGGCCGGTAAGTGTGCATGCTCAGCAATATCAAACCACACAGCCTAGCATGTTTCGCGATGCGCCAAGCATGCTAGGGACTCCCCTTTTTCACTGTGAGCTTACCTTGCATTCCTCCTTGAAGTTTGGTGAAACTGAACATCACCAACTGGGATCAGTGATTTGCTGATTGGCCCTTTTGTTCGCCAAATTTGACAGCACCTCTAGAGTCACCACTTGACCAAAAATGTGGTCAAATTGATCATTTCCAATATGACTCGATGATACACAGAGTAGTTCCTCTTGGTTTCCATTATCAACTTGCCACTCCTATTTTTGTTGTCAATCTGCATAATTCAACACCCATTATTCTAACTAAAAAGTTATAAAATACTCACCTTGGGTTTCCTCCCAGGCAGCCTCTTAGTTAACATTGTGGCATGACGTCATTCCTCTTTACTTCAAGTTACCGTCGACTGGACCATAAATGATAATACCCCAAGATCATCTTCCAGTTTCAAAGCTTTGCGAATATTCAAGATAACCTCCTCATTATTCACTCTTAATTTCAAATCACCACTCTCAAATTCAACCACAACTTTCCTGATGGCTAGGAATGGTCCCCAAAATGATTGGCACATCCATATCCATCTCGCAATCCAAAATTACAATGTCTGCAGGAAGGATAAATTTATCCACCTTCACAAACACATTATATAGAATTCCCACTGGTCTTTTGATAGACCTATTAGCCATGAGAAGCTGTATTATAGTCGATGAAGGGGTTTCCAAAACCAATTCCGCAAATATAACTAAGGCCTGAGATTTATGCTTGCCCCTAAATCACAAAGATTACTGAACTTTAAGGCCCTATTGTGCATGGAATGGTGAACGCCCCTGGGTCTTCCTTCTTTGTCACCAACTTTTTTGTCATGATTAGACTGTAGTATGAGACACTTCAATAGTCTCACATTCAAGAATCCGCTTCTTTTTCACTAATTCTTTCATGAACTTTGCATGTCCTAGCATTTGAATTAATGTTTCCATAAGGGGAATATTTATTGACAAAGAATTGAACATAGAAATAAACGTTTGAAACTTAGCATCCTCCTCTATCTTATTTAACCTTTGTGAGAATGGAGGATTAACTTTGACGTGAGGTTCCTTCGTCCTCATAGCTAGTTTTAAACTTTTGGGGAGAGTGTTCTTACCTTTCGCCGCATTATCCCCACTTTTCTCTTTCTTATCATTCTCGGGATTGCCGAAGACATCATCACCTACAACTTGAGCCTTCTTCTCATCATATTCAACAATGATTATATCTTCTTTTTCTTCCACCTCTTTTAAACCTTCATTAATAACAACTAATGGTTTAGTAACTTGACAACCTTTCCTCTTCTAGTAGTTATGGCTAAGCACTGCTGGTCATTCCCTTGTAGATGACTACCATGTCACTGCGTAGACCTCCATTAGGAAGTCGATTTAAATGAGCAGAGATATTGCCCAGTTGAGTCTATGATTAATGGATGTCGAACGAGAAGTTACACTTTGACTCAACTGAGAAAAATCAGATTGTATTTCCTTTAGGACCTCGTTCGAAGCCTCCACCTTACTGAAAATTTGAGAAACCATAGCCTCAGTTCGAGGGTTCTCTTGATTAACCATTGGTTCAGTTGCCTTCACCCTATTATGAGGTGAAATGTACCTGTCTCTCTCATGGTTCTACCAACCACCAACTTGAGGTTGATCATGCCATGTTCAATCTCGCCATCTGGGGTTGTTGTTCCAACCTTGATTCCTGGGTGGCCTTTGAAAAGCCTGCCAAGACACACCATTTGGTTACCCATGTAATAAAATTCTTCACTGTAAATGGTGCACCTTCAAACATAACCTCTCTAGTAGCTCCTATAGTATTCACACTATTGTGATTTCCTCCCATGATGTGCTTGGTCAAAACATCAAGCTGAGTTAACATCTTAGCCATGTTCTCATCCCTTTCTTGATCTTTAGCAAGTGCTCTGTGGTTGGTCCTCTGTGGCTTGAAGGGACTATATCATCTCTTGTGTACCATGCTCTATTAATTTTTGTCATACCATGCAAGAGGTTACAAGCTTCAGTGAATGATTGTGTCATTAAACCTCCTCTGACCAGCTGATCAACTACTTTTTTGTTTGTAACATCAAGACTCACATAAAAGTATTGCAAGAGAATATGGTCTAGAACTTCATGATTAGGGCACTAAAGCAAGAGTTTCTGAAATCGGAGCCATGTTTCATGCAACGGCTCACCCTTTAGCTGCTTGAAGTTCTCAATACTTTTTCTCAATTTAATCATCTTTGAGGTATGGAAGAATCTCTCTAGGAATGGCATTTTCAGCTTCTCCCATGAAGTAATAGAATCATGAGGTAACTCTGCTAGCCACCTCAATGCCTCTCCAGTGTTGACGAAAGGAAATAGCCTTAGTCGAATAGCTTCTTGCATCACTCTCGTGAAGCTGAATGGGAGACATATATCAAAAAAGTTCCTTAAGTGTTCATGAGGATCTTTGAGGCTGAGCCCTCCGAACAATCCCTTCAGTTGGAGGAGTTGCAACATGGTGTTGATTCTAATTTACATATTGTATCCTGTTCATGTCCCCAACATTCTCACCATGAATATTTTCACCATTCTCCATCTTTACACCTATTATTAAATTAGTAAAAATAATAAGAAATTAGTAAAAAGAATTCTAACAACAAGAACAAAGGTCAACAAACACTTTCAATATGAACACGTCGATTCCACGGCAACGACGCATTTTTTGATGTTGCTTAACCTGACTACTCAAAGACAGAAAGGGGGGGTCATCATCGGCATAATAACCCAAATTTAGAGGTTGGGGTCGATCCCACAGGGAATATGATGTCGCCCAAGTTACACTGCCTTTTTAGATAATAAATCGGTTGTTGTCAAGATATATAAGCTAACCAAGGTTAGGGTTGAACCCACAGGGAATACGTAGACTCAAGAAAATTCACCAATTTGCAATCCGCATAATTAACCAACATAATTTCCCAAAGCGGGGAGGGTTTGCAAAAATGATTGAGAAAATAAACTAACTATCATAAGATAGAAGTCAATAATAGAGAGAAACTATGGTATTATGTTCCCCATGATTCCCCAACTTAATATCACCAGATAACCTAATTCTTTTCTAGTGTATAGCATGCGAGACAGTAATTAAGTTCATCAAGCCCCTTGGTCAAAGGCGAGAGGTGAATTTCACTAGGTGACTTGGCCTATCTCCATAGTGTGCATTACTAACCATAACCTATTAGTCCCAGTACAACCTCCCCTTGGCTCAGTTTTGTTGATTAGACGAGAACACATCAATTATCTCCTGTTAATTAATCTTTTTTCCTATTCATTACTACCTAGGTACAGTCAATAACACTAGGTGGATTCTAATGTTGGCCACCCCTAAAAAACATTAGAAATGAAGAGAGTTAACCAATACATTCATATACACCTTCAAGAATTGCTAATTATCCTATTTTTCTTTATTAGTTCTTCATGGTTCCCAGAACCCTAGCTTTGGATTTAGTTACTCATGCTATGTGTAGATGCAGAGATTATGAATTGAGAAGACATAATTGAACACTTACACAATAGAATTAAGAACAAGCTATCCAAATTCAATGAAAATCACAAGCTTCAAGATTGAATTAATTTACAAGCGTTCTCAAAGACTTTCCAATATGATCTTACAATTTTCTCTCTCAAAATGTTGAGTTCTCTGAGTACTATCCAAAAACTTATGAAAAATAATCTAAAAAACCTATTGATAAAAATTAGAATTCAAGTCCTAAACAAAATAGGAGAAATGGTCGGTACGCCATAGGAAAGGTACTTTACGACCCGTATTGACTTCCACGGCCCATAATTGGGGTCTCGAACACAGATGCTGAAATTTCAGACTTCACTTTTACAACACCCCTCTATTACTCGTAAAGTGATTTATGACCCGTAAAGGGTGTTTTGTCTGATGACATTCCTCCAAGTTCACTTCTCTGATCCTGAGGGCACTAATCCTCTTCAATGAATCGTAAATATCTCTACGACTCATTTGCATGTTTGTAGAATCAACTTCAGAAATCAACCCCTCACGAAAATCTTCACGAAACCTCCCTATGGCCCATAGAATGGTCTACGACTCGTAGATGATCTCATATAACAACAAAAATATAGCAACTTCTGTAGCTTCCCTAAAATCATGGCCAACCTGTAATCTTGCAAATATAAATACAAAAACACATAAAACCAACTAACATCTCATTGAGAACACATAAAATTCCAAGGTTTAAGCATCAAAAGTTTTGTATTTTGGCAGCACATCAAAATCATTGTTCAAGGCGGAAGTGACTCATTGGAATAAGCAATTGTAGGATCCGGGGGGTTGCAATAATCAAAACAGAGTTCACCTATCACAATCTAATTAATGAATTAAACAACTATGAAGGGAAGATAGTGGGGATGTGTAAATATGGGCATTAATCTATCAAATGGGTTTACATGCTTGACTACATGAGTTGAAGTTGAGTGAACAGGCTGGGTTGCTTATAACCCAAATCACCTATGATATATGGGTGTTTCATATGAAACAACTGAGATATCATACACAGACAGTCGAGGACATGCTTGGCCTAATAAGTCACAGCAAAACCCTCACTACCTTGGCCGTTATCACAACCCAAGCCTAGGGCTCAGACGTGACACGACGAATGGGAACTCGAAAGGACACCAAACAAGCCTCTTAGCATATCATTCACATATCCTTGGCCGCTGAAGTAAAACAAATAACACAAGAGATATAAATAAAGGGAAGCGGGACTAAGGAAAGTGTTGATATTTAGAAAAACATAAAAGAGTCAAGTTCATAGCATAAGTACATCAAATATCCAACAACACATCTAACATGGAATGGAGCGGGGGCCAAGAAACTTTCCAGGCTCTTAGATATCATTCACAAACTCTTCTTCACTCTGGAAATAAATCAATATCTCATCACTAAAACCATCACAAACATATCAAGGTAGGGTTAAAGACCCTATTCATGAGATCCATAAATATAGCTGGGGCATCGGCCAAGTAAAAGACATTACCATAAATTCAAAATATCGAGAAGGACTTCAAGGAACTCATTGACCACCGGAACCAACTCAATAAGAATGACTTTAAACTCAACTTCCATATCCTTTACGAGATGGTAAATGCAACCCTTAGAGATCAATTTGGGCCTTAAGACAAGAATTGAATCTACCCTTATCTACAACACTGCAACTTTCCCACTCAAGTACGGATCATTAGGGAATTGAAATCTAACTTTACGGGTGCTACAATCAATGGAAGCATGATATGCATGTAACTAATTCATCCTAAGAAAAATCTCAAACCCCACCATTCTAAGTTCAACAAAAGCACAAGACAAGACTCTATACAATAAGGACATGGGACAACCCCTAGTGACTTTTTTAGCAACAATAGACTCACCAATGGGGGTACACACCCTAAAGGTTCACATAGCTATTCGGGACACACATGAAGCTTATTAGCAACAAAAGGAATAATGAAATAAATTGTGGCACCCCGGACCTATCAAAGCATGCACATCAAAATAAAAAATCTTAAACATACATGTGAAGCCGCTTGCTAAGTCTAGTGACCCCTAGAGGGGTATGGTTGAGAATGTCAACGGTCATCCTCATAATCCTTAGTAACCCATGGACAAAGTCTTGACTCATGATCTTTTGCGCCACACTCAAAACATGCACTTAACCGGCCAAACAATCTCCCAGATGATACTTTCCACACTTGTGGTATGAAGGAGATGTTTGAACACCAACACCCTTGTCTTTCCTTTGAGCATATAGACACTCAACAATCTTGTGGCCCATCTTGCCACTCCAAAAGCATGCACCCGTGTTCCTCCAACATGTGCCACCATGATTCCTCCCATATTTTGGGCACCTAGGATGGGTCATTCCTCAATTTCCATCGAGCTTAGCAAATAGAAGCCTGCCTTTAAATTGAGCTCTTCTTATCCCTTCCTTTGAGGCCTTTGGGCAATCTCTTATCTTATTCCCAACACCGCCACACTTGAAATAATCCGCAGTGCCCGCCAAACATTTCCCTTGATGTTTCTTGCCACACTCTTGACAAATGGCGAAATGGATCCTTTCCTTCTTGTGCTTGGACACCTGTAGTCTAGTAGAAGATGAAGCACCCTCAACTCAATCTCTCTTAGCCTTTGTCTTCCCCCTCTTATCATTTTCAATCTCGGGGGCACCAGCCTGTTGGTTGAGTTGAGGGGTCACCATTTTGGCCAATAGGCATAAAACATTGCGAATCTCCATGTTTGATAGGTCATCATCTTGTCCACCACCCTGAATAGCTTGAGACATTTTCTGAAATGTAACGATTAAGAATCAGGAATAAGCTTTAGAGGACTTAACTCTATTGCAAGATATAGATCATGAAGAAATAGAACATTTTCTAAAATGCCTCATAGCCTCCCATTCATAGTTGTGGCATGCTTCACAACCATTAATAAGACTCTAATCGACGTGGTGTGTTGGATTTCCTAGGACCACTAACAACCTAGTGCTCTGATACCAAGTTTGTCATGACCCAAGCCTAGGGTCTAGACGTGACATGGTGAATGGGAACCTAAAGGGACCACAAAGAAGCCTCTTCGCATATCATTCACACATCCCTGGTCGCGGAAGAAATAAACAACACAAGAGATAAAAATAAAGGGAAGCGGAACTAAGGGAAGTCTTAATATTCATAAAAACATACAAGATTCAAGTTCATAGCATAAGTACATCAAATATCCAAAAGCACCTCTAACATGGAATGGAACGGGGGCCAAGACACTTTCCGGGCTCAGCCTTATAGAAACAAGTGTTCAACATAAAGAAGTCTCAAAATGAGCAAGAGTAATAAAGATAGTGTCCTCAGACTTGAAGACTCACCAAAGCTTGCTTCAAAGGATGTACTAGCCACATGGAGGATGATAAAAAGGTGCTCTGGACCCTACATTATAATATCATGTAGGCGCAACAAGGATGACAACCTATAATAAACAAGCTGCTTAATTGTAACCAATGAACATAAGATCAATATGCCATGTGTAATCAATGCTTAAGACAAAATATGCTTGAGAATAATTATACTTAACTTGTTTAACACAATAAAGTGACATGAATAGATCAACCAAATACCTTGTACTATAGGGTGAGGAATATAACATAGGTCATAACCCCTTCTAGTAAATGGGTAGTACATAAGTGTAGAGAAATAACATAGGTCATGACCCTTACATATAAGCATGAAATAACGGATAGTACATGAGAATAGAGAAATAACATAGGTCATAACCCCTACATATAAGCATGAGATGATGGATAATACATAAGGGTAGAGAAATAGTATAGGTCATAACCCCTATATGTAAGCATGAGATAATACAAATATTGAATCGCACATGAAGGTGAGGCATTCCACACAGTTCATAACCCCTACATGTAAGCATGAGATAATGGATTGTTGACGTGCTGTGAAAATACAAAACATTTGATGCCTAAAACAAGGGATTATTCAAGTGCTTAATGCGACTTTTTATGGTTTTTGTGTGTTTTTGTGTTGTTATTGCAGAAAATACAGGTTGACATGATTGCGAAAGAAAATTACAGATTTTGCTGAAGCATAAGACATACGAGCCACCCTCCGAATCGTAGGATGCCCTTGTAGCAAGAAATAGTGAGAAAAATTAAGAAATTGGAAAGTGAAGGTCAGCCATATGAGGCTAACCTACGAGTCATAAGTCTCACTACGACTCGTAGGATGTGCTCTCGTAACAAGAAATAGTGTGCCAAAGGTTTGGACCAAGAACCGCAGGCCAAGACTGTGAGAAGAGCATATGAGTCATCGCATAAGTAACAACTCGTAAAAGTGGGTCATAACAGTCAAGTCCAAAATGCCAAGTGCTGAAGATGAAACCCCGACTATGACTCGTAGGTCACCCTACAAGTCGTATCTGCAATACGTAATTGCTGCCAGCTATATTTTCTATTTAATTTTTAGGATGTTTTTGTAAATAGTATAAACAGTTAATGTTAGGGTTTTAGCTTGAGACTTTGAACATTTTTCAGATTCCACAACTTTGAATATTCTCTCTTGAATATTCTAAGAAGATTTCTAGTGTTTAGTGTAGATTTTCATCTTTTTTATTTGAAGAGCCACTTTAGGAGATTGAAAAATCATATTGTACTCATTGTCCATTAATCCAAGCTTATGATTTTCAACTTGAAGGTGTCTTTGTTCTTCATTGGTTTGGGTAATCTCTCAACTATGTCTCTCATATACATTGTTGTTGATTTTGCCTTAGCTACGAGTAGCTAAGCACCCACAACTTGGGGTTGTGGGAACCATGAGTAATTGACTTGAAATAACCTAGACATTGTGCATTTTTTTGAATGGGTTTTTGCACGTATTGTTTATTTCCCTTCTTTTTGATTATTGATTGGTGGTGGCCAACACTAAACCACCCTACTATCACGATCCCGACCAAGGTAGTGACGAATAGGGAATAGGAAGTAGATGATAGAATTCGATTGATGTGTTCTCGTGTAATTAACCAGACGTGACTAAGGGGAGGTTGACTGAGACAATAGGTAACAGTTAGTTGTTACTCCATGGTTGTCGACCAAGCACAGTGGTGAAATTCGACCTTCACCTTCACAAGAGGGATGGAAGAACCTAAGTTACCATCCTGCATGCAAATTCTTAATTAGAGTCACGTTGTCTAGGGTAATTGAGTCAACGAATCATGTGGAACATAATTCCCAAGTTGTACCTCAATTTGATTGTCTTCTTGAATAAATAGCATAGTGTTTATTTTTGTTCTTCATTTTGAATCATAAAATCCTCCTCTCCGCCCCTCATTTTAGAGAATACAGTAATCGATGCTTGAAATGATTGTTAGTGGATCAACATAGTCAATCCATGTATTCCTTGTGGATTCAACCCTAACCTCTAGTTAGGTTTATACTTGACTACGACAATTTTACTGTTGGAGCGTGAACATCAAAAATTATGGTGCCATTGCTGGGTAATACGACTAGGTTCTTGACTTTATTTCACTAGTGGCTAATTCAAGTATTAATTTCTCAATTCTCTTGTATTTTACTTTTGTTTTTGTTTTTGTTGTTTACAGGTATCCAAGGGAGAGTGAGTTAAAATTTAGCTCAGACAAGAAATCGTAGGCTAATAATCACAATGGCTAAAAAAAGCTCATCATAATAGGCAATTTATTCGAATCATTACAACAATGTGTCTTGTTTTATGAGCAGGAGTCCGAAGACCCTCAGGTTCATTTGTAGAACTTCATGTAAACACTGAGGGGAGTGCTTGGGACAAGGCACCTAGCATGGGATGTCATAGCTCTTTAGATTTCTCCCATAACTCTTTGGTGTGACGCTGTAGAGTCGTGGTCTATTCTCCCACCAGGCGTTTTCCCTAATTAGGGAGAAGTGCAAAGGTTCTTCCTCATGAACTTTTATAAGGAGCCTAAAAAGCATCCACTACAGGATATGATCGTTAACTTTTGATGAGTTCCAAGAGAGTCTTTGGGTGCAACTTGGGATAGATATAAAGAGTGTTTGAGGATGAAACCAAATCATGGTTTACTAGATAATGAACTAGTGGCAAGCTTCTACTAAGCACTGAGCTCCGAAAAACAAATGCATGCCAATGCCTTATTTGGAGGAGACTGTTGGGCATTTTTGAGGCAACCGCTTAATAAAGTCACTGAGTACATGGATAAATTATCTGTGGTTATCTAAGTGTACCAATCATATCAAGACCAACTGGTTTCTTCCACTAGTGCGTCAAGGGAAGGCTCTAGTAGTGCAAGAAGAGATGGTGCGGTCAGCTGGATCAAGCTACCTCATCAACAATGGGTTACAGAAAAACCTTCAAATATTGAGATTATTCTTGAACAAATGATGAAGAAAGTGGATGAGCAAAGAGGAGACACTTAAAGAAATTAAGTTTGATGTAATCAAGGTGAATTACAAGATGGATCAATGAGTAATGGAAATTCAAAAGATCGATGGCCAAGTTGAGCAAGTCTATAAACAGTTAGAGCATATTCAAAATGACAGGAGGAGAGATCATAGGACTGGTGATAAGTGCTCACCGAATCTTGAGGAAGTCTGAGTATTTGAGACGACAAAGTTGAGCCACAACATTAAACAAGGAGCTTCTTGGGAGGCAACCCAAGTTAGTAGATTGATGTTTGTTTTGATGTTTAAAATATTGAATTAGTTGTGTTACTTTGTAAATTGGTTTATTTTGAGGTTTGTCTTGCAGGTATAAATCAAAAGCTGAAGATTTGAAGAAAATTGCAGTTGAAGCAGCCTCTACGAGTAGGCCTATGACCCGTAGTGCACACTACTACTCGTAGTCATACCTTGTAGAGGGAAACAATAAGGATTTTAAGTTGGCACACATACTACAAGCAAACCTTATGATTCTAGGATCCCCTACAAGTCGTAAGTAGGGATCATAGAGCCCAGGTATGAATTTTGATTTTTCTAAGTGTTGGGGTCTGCTACGAGACTAGGACCTATGAGTCCTAGGAAGCCCTATGACTCATTGTTGGGGTTTCATAGCCTCGAAATGCATAATTGTAATATTCGACCCGGTTAAGTATATTAGGGGTCAAATATTCAATTGACCCCTTATTTCCGTCATTTAAACAATTTTCCTCCCCCAAAACTTTCCCAACACTATTTTCTAGTATTCCAACCAAAACACACCATTTTTTGGCAAGATTTTCTGGTGAGTACACTATCCTAGGGTTCAACATCTTTCTTTCTGCCCTCATCGTGTTTTATTGCTCTTCGACTTCTCAAGTGGTATGTTCTCTTGGTTAAACTTGGCATTCTTATGCTATGATTTAATGTACATTGTTGGAGTACTGTGTGCTTAGTGAATATTTTGGAATACCCATGAGAAAATGATTGAATGAATATGAGAAGTGGGGTTTGGTAGATTTAAAGTGCCCTAATGTTATTTTGACTATTGAAATCGCCTTTGTTAGTTGGTCGTAGTGTTGATATGTTGATCATATGTGCATAGTGCTTAATTATGGTTGATCAATTCGTGAAATCATGTCGGGGTTGGAATTAGGTTATTAGTGTATGTTTGGTTTGGAATGAATAGTTTGAGATACCCTGTGTTTGATTTGTTTTAGGTTCCTCTGGACTCATATCAGTGTGTTGGTATGCTTGTCGTACGTTGGGGAGCAATTATTTGTGGTATTTCTCAAATGCAATTGGGTAGTGTTGTTCTATGGATTGTGTGTTTGAGATAGTGTAAGTTCTTGCTTCGATGCCGTTTACTTTTGTTTTGAATGATTTGTTGGTTTGTGTGACAAGGTTACAGGCACAATAGATGCCTTCTATTTTTGCTACGAGGACCCCTACGACTCGTAGGTCGCTTTACGAGTCGTAGTGGTCCCTCATAAGAGGCAACACTCACCCATGGTTCCTTAACACTTGCCATATGAGACCCACCTATGACTCGTAGTTCCTACTACGAATCGTAGTGAGGGACTCATAGGACCTGCCTTGTTTTGAATTATATTCTGATACCTACTACGAGCCTAAACTACGACTCGTAGGTCATCCTACAAGTCGTACCTGATTCTCATATCTGTGATCAGAATGATATTTTTTTCAAGCACCTTGGCACTACGAGGCTACTGTATGACACGTAGGTCACCCTACGACCTCGTACCTGCAGACCTCCAACTGGTTCAGTGCTTTTTGTTTATATTTTCTTTTGTTGATTTTTGTTATTCCTTGTTTATTCTCTTATGTGAGTCCTTCTTGATTAAACATTATGGTTCTCACTTTGTGTTATAGGGTTGATTTTCAGGTATAATGCCTCCAAAAGATAAACACGCTATCCAAGCTTTCAAAAGGAAGTTGGTTGACGAGTCTTTAGAGACCGAGTAGTCTGAGGGGTCTGTGGAAGTCCACAGAGTCCCATTGACCCCGAGAAAAATGTGCTCTAGACTAGGGCCCGCACAACACAGGCCCCAATGAAAGTAGATAGTCCCTCCCAGTCTAAGGAGGAAGGCAATGATAAGTGGTCCGGAAGTAGTTCACCACAGATGACTCCCACTCACACTCAAACAGATTGTCAGGAGGCAACACATGCTGAGCAGGAGGAAGCCGAGTCATAGCCTCTCGCCAACCCAAGAATGAAAGCAATATATGATAACGGATTGGAGACGAAAGGACAAGGAAAGCCTGTCAGGCATTTCCATGAGGAGTCAAGGTTGAATGACTCCGGGTTGGATAGAGTGCTAGGCTTAGATGCTGAGATGGACTGATACGGACCAAGGTGGATATCACAGAGGTTTGGGAAAGTACGCCCCTTATCCACTCCGAGAGTTCTACACAGCCTATTATGCCACTATTCTACGAGATCTTCCTAAAGGGAAGAAACCTATAGAGTGGTCGAGGTTGCAAGACGTCATAGCCAGGGGTCAGTTAGTAGACATCACAGAGGAGACTATTAGGAGGGTTCTGTTCGGGCCAAATTATAGGGTGAAATCCCACCTCTCATTTTGGGCCAAATTTGGGTAGTCTATTATCTGTTGGCGCATCAGGCCTACATTATAGGTAATGTGATCACCTTGGAGAGAGTTGTACCACTAGCCAGTATTCGAGCTCGCTACAAGATTGATTGAGCCCAAGTCATGGCAGAACAGGTGCACGAGTCTGCTGTCCGGACTAACACTTCATTATCGTTCCCTATATTGATTCATCGTTTGTGCAGTGAGTCAGGTGTTCATGTCGATCCCCACCATGACCCATATGTACAGGCTGTACGTACTATGGATTCGAGCCTGATTAAGGCTGATGAAAACTTGGTGGCCCTACAGCGAGCAACTTCTCCTCCTATTCCAGATCCTTTCCTTTAGAGCTATAGACTCAGGAGCCGACTTCAGCTGCGACCAGTTCTACTCCAGTTTCTTCAAAGCTGCCTCCAACTGTTGATACAGAGGCGATGCAATCCTCAGATATACCTACACCGGTACCTTCCACTACTCCGGTTGATTCTGCAGACTATCCTCTTATGTTTGCTTTTGCTATTCAGGCTTTGGTGTGCAGGTTAGCAAAGATGGAGCTTCAGCTGAGTAGATTGATGAGCCAGATCAAACCATGTGTCCGTTAGATAGTCGACGACTCAGAGGAGAGGGACAGGCATACACTCATAAGACTGTAGATCAAAGAGTTAATGCGGTGGATACTAGAATTAATGCCTTTGAGGATAGGGTCCAACAGCGATTTGAGGGTGCACGACCTATTGATATGGCTACTGTGATGGATGAGTTGGCCAAGTTCAAGGCCGACTTGTTGAACATGTTGGCAGCTCCAAAAGCATCCCTAGAGGAGGCACCAACTGGTGATGATATGTTTGATTTATTCAATGACCGCCCCCTTTCCCACGGGAAGAGGGCCCTCGAGAGTGACGATGCAGCCATGAGCCAGAAGAGACCCAAGACTATTGATAAGGTTGTACCACTGGAGGAGCAGATTATTGATGAGATGGTGTGAGAGTCCTTAACTATGGAGGCGATATAGAGGGAGTGGGTGCAACAGATAGCACAAGGAGCCGCGAGCTTAGGTACAGCTACAGCCCAGACCACCAAGGAGGAGATTGAGCCCCAAGACCCCTAGGACAAGATAAATGCTGGTGCTTAAGCACTATGTATTTGATACTTTTGACTCGCTGTCCTTATTGATGCTTTTGGATACTTTGTTCTATTTATGTTTTTCTTTAGACAGTTTGTTTTATTATTACTTTTATGGATGTTTTATTTTGGATATTGGGTTTTTCATCTAACTTGTTGGATGATTGTTTCTTATTTTGGATTTTCAAAAGATTTTATATATATATATATATATGTTTACTTTGAGGACAAAATATTTTCTTTTGGTGGGGTGTGGGAAGTTACAGATTAGGGTGAAGTCTGAGTAGCCTTTAGTCCATAACTTCCCCCTATTTTTGATCCCAGGGTTTTCTTGCCGTGTTTCTTTTTTCTCCTGGATGTTTTTAATTTCTATTGAACTGGCATGTTTAGGTAGTGTAGATAATTTGTAGATGTATAGTGATTACTATCTTTTGGCATATATATAATCTTGAAATGATTTATCAATATTTTGAAAATTGGGTACCCTCAAAATTTTTGGAATTGTTAGTTACCATTGCAACCTTGCATATTATTATTTGGTAATGTTTGTTCTAATAAAAAGAAGGCAAGTTGATGCTTGAAGCATGATCTATGAGGATATGGTGATTGTTTATGCAATGCCAAGTGTGTGTGAGCTTATTTTCTCATATTCTTGCCTTGTGTACCGACTTAGAACTTGCCTTGTTACTCTAAGATTGGGCTCAAAGATGTGCTTGATTAGGAAAGGTTCTTAGGCAGTTGTTCTTTCAGTGAGTCCACTTTTGCCTAAATATCCTACCAAATGTTGTAGTTGATCCCTTGTTTCAAATGTTTGAGCTTCGCATGTACCTATTCTTTCTTGAACATGTGAACCTTGATTGAGGCTAAAATCCTAAGTTGAGGGTGGCTACAAGTAGTGGCCCTGGTTTAGGGAATAGATATTGTGTAATGTACCTCAGGCTAAAAGCCTAAGTTGAGGGTGGCCTTTGTTGGGGTAAAGTGATGAAAATGAGGTGGTTAGTTCGGAAAGAAAGAAAGAAGAAAACAATCATGTGCTGAGTGAGAGAAAAAGAAAAGAAAAGTGCCTTGGACCGAAAAGAATAGAAAAATGAGTTCAAAATAAGGCACAATTGAAAAAAGAAAACAAAACATTCGGAAAAGCTTAAAAAGGAAGAATAAGGGAGAATATAATGAGAATGGTTGAGTTGTGGAGGTAGAAGTATCGGAAAACGTGATTCAAGGATAGTTTTTTGTCACTACTTGCCTTAAATGTCATACCAAAGCCTCATGAGCCTATGTTACAAGCCTATTAAGTCCTAAAGTGATCCAAATTGAACTAGTTAATAGTCCGGAGTTTAAGTACAGGGGAAAGCCTGTGGTGTTAGTCATCATGCATGAATTTCATTTGTGAGAGTGAGAATGTTTGCACAGTCCCTGAACCTTGATTGCTTTTTGAGTGAAATAGAGAAACTTCTTTTCTATGAGGGCATTTGCATTGCATGATTGACATATGACTCGTGCAGTGATTGTGAATTGTTGATACTCCATCACTTGTCATAGTTGAATTGCCGGATGCATCATTGTGTTTTGGTTTGCTTGGTAGCTTTGCAACCAGTCTTTGAAAAATGAGAGGTCGTACCTAAATTGGAGTTAATGATGTATATGTCATTAGAGTAGTTGCTATGGGTTTCTCATCGTCTACTTAGATCGAGTTGTCACGTGAGGACAAGAAACAGTTCTGAGTTGAGGGTGTTGATGTACTGCCAAAATACAACAGATTTGATGCCTAAAACAAGGGATTTTGCAAGTTCTTAATGTGACTTTTTATGGTTCTTATGTGTCTTTGTGTTATTATTGCAGAAAATACAAGTTGGCATGATTTTAGGAGAAAATTACAGATTTTGCTAAAGCACAGGACGTACAAGCCACCCTACGAGTCGTAGCTCATGCTACGAGTCGTAGTATGCCCTTGTAGCAAGAAACAGTTAGCAAAATTAAGAAAATGTAAAATGAAGGACAGCCATACGAGGAAAACCTATGAGTCGTAAGTCTCACTACGACTCGTAGGATGTGCTCTCATAACAAGACATAGTGTGCCAAAAGTTTAGACCACTGTAGGCCTAGACTACGAGAAGAGCATACAAGTCGTAGCCTAAGTAACGACTCGTAATAATGGGTCGTAGCAGTCAAGTCCAAAATGCCAAATGCTAATGACGAAACCCCCACTATGACTTGTAGGTCACCTTATGAGTCGTATCTGCGAGACGTAATTGCTACAAGCTATATTTTCTATTTAATTTTTAGGGCGCTTTTGTAATTAATATAAATAGTTAATATTAGGGTTTAGCTGGAGACTTTGAAAATTTTTTTGATTCCACAACTTTGAATATTCTCTCTTAAATATTCTAAGAAGATTTCTAGGGTTTAGTGTAGATTTTCATTTTCTTATTTGAAGACCCACTTTGGGGTATTGAAAAATCACATGTACTTATTGTCCATTAATCCAAGCTTGTGATTTTCAACTTGAAGGTGTCTTTGTTCTTCATTGTTTTGGTTAATCTCTCAACTATATCTCTCAAATTCATTGTTGTTGATTTTGCTTTAGCCATGAGTAGCTAAGCACCCACAACTTGGGGTTGTGGGAACCATGAGTAGTTGACTTGAAATAACCTAGACATTGTGCATTTCTTTGATGGGGGTTTTTTGCATGTATTGTTTGTTTCCCTTCGTTTTGATTGTTGTTTGGTGGTGGCAAACACTAAACCCCACCTACTATCACGATCTAAACCAAGGTAGTGATGAATAGAAAAAGAAAATGGATGACAGGATTTGATTGATGTGTTCTTGTCTAATAAACTAAACACGACTAAGGAGAGGTTGACTGGGACAATGGGTAAAGGTTCGTTGGCACACCATGGTTGCCAACTAAGGACATGGTGAAATTTGATCATTACATTCACAAGAGGGCTGGAAGAACCTAGTTCCATCATACATGCGAATTCTTAATTAGAGTCACATTGTCTAGGGTAATTGAGTCAACAAATCATGGGAAAATAATTCTCAAGTTGTCCCTCAATTTGATTGTCTTCTTGCATAAATAGCGCAGTGTTTATTTTTGTTCTTCATTATGAATACAAAATCCGCCCCCCTCCCTTATTTTAGATAATATAGCAATTGATGCTTGAAATGATTGTTAGTGGATCAACATAGTCAAGCCCCGTATTCCCTGTGGATTCGATCCTAACCTCTATTAAGGTTTATACTTGACTGCGACCTTTACTATTGGAGCATTAACATCAATAGTACATGAGGCTAGAGAAATAGCATAGGTCATAACCCCTACAAGTAAGCATGATATAATACAAAATATTGAATCGCACTTGAGGGTAAGGCATACCACATAGTTCATAACATCTTCATGTGAGTATAAGATATTACGTAGCATTAAATCATACATGAGGGTGAGGCATACAACATAGTTCATAACCCCTTCACATAGATATAAGATAGTAAGTAGTATTGATTCGTACATAAGGGTGAGGCATATAAAATAATTCATAACCCCTTCATGTAGAAATTAGCCTTGTACTAGAAGGTAAGACATATAACATAGTTCATAAACCCGTCTAGTAGGCTTTACAATTTGTAAGTGCATAAACCTTAGCATAAGAACTCAATAACCATTAGCAACCGAGGCTAGTAAAATCATGCAATAGATCATCAAAAACTACTTGAGAACTCTTGTTATGTAATTTTCTCAAACACTTAGTGGGCACATGATATTTGTTCAAAATCATGCAATTCAAGAGTAAACAAGAGGAGTAAAATCATTTCAAAATCAACCCACCAATATTGTAGTAAACCCCCTATTTGGGAATCATGAAATCCATATCAAAAGTTCATCATAGTTCATAGTTTTCATATATCAAATCATGCATAATAGCAATAGAAATAAATCAACTCATAGTGTAAGTTTAAAATAGATATTCATGAGTAATCAACAATATTTGATAAAACCCTAACATAAATTTTATTCAATATTCATAATAAGAGATACCCATAGGTAATACAACTTGAAATCATGTAATATTTCATCAAAAGGAAGATTGGGCTCCATGGGTGAAAGGACCCAATGGATGAAACCCACTTACCTTAAATATGGGTTTTCTTGATATGAGCTTGAAGGAAACTTAGAGTTTGAAGTGAATCCTTGAGACTCAAAGCTAAGCTTGAAATCCTTGAATTTGGAATGAGATACTGGTTAAGTCTTGGAGAGGTTTTTGTGAGGGTTTTGAGTGATATATAGTTGAAAAATGGCTAAGTGTGGGTGTTTTCACGCATAAGTGGGCATGGAGCTATGACCCCAATACCCTTGGACGACATAGGAAAAATTAAGGAAAAGTCAACATTGGTCCGTGACGCAAACCCAACGTGAAGACGAAATTTGTACTGCTCCGCTCCCAGTCCGCGTCATGGCCTGGTCGCGGATGCACACTGGAATTTGGAAATTTACAGAATTTATTTTTTGCTACAGGTCCCTAAAAATTCGAGTTATACCAATTTCTCACTCAATTTGGCCCCCAATCGAGAAATAAAGTTAGATTTTCGATATCATGCACGAATTTTGAGATATATGAAAATGACAATTATGGGCATTTTCAAAGCACATTTTGGGGCATTTTAGCCATTGAACCCATGAATATTGATGTTAACTGAAACCCCATAAGATGTTTGTCCATTATATCCATTCCACACTCTAATAACTCTAGCTAAGGTAATGATAAGAGATCTAAAACAAAACTCCAAGTTTGCAACATTGAAATTTATACATTAAACATAGGAATGGATATAAATTATCCCAAATCAACTATAGAGGAGTCAAGATATCACAAACCCATTAAGTAAATTAAAGACCCATATAAAAAACACATCCCTAACATGGGGGATTTTAGCCACATATGTTAGAAATTAAAGATTGAACACCGTACATAATAGCAGAATTTATAGGTAACAAGATTGAGTACAAATTAATTGATTATCACCGGCTAATCTTCTCCAATTTGATGACCTAAAGCTTTGAAACCCTAGCCTCCCTTATACTCTAAGAGGAAAATTATATGTACTACTACTACAAACTAATTATTTTGATATGGAATGAACAAATTATGTATAATCTCTTTTCTAAATTGCTTATATACTCCATGCAAATGTGTGAAAGTTTGTGCTGTGAAATATCATTCGGGGGTCAAGGCTGACCATCGGTGAGCACTTCGGTGATGCGCTGAATGTGCACTTGACCTCTTTCGTGTACATATTTTTGACGCTTCTTCAACTGCAATATTAGGCGATGACTCTTTTCTCTGCCTATCCAAATTGGTGATGCACCGAAATAGTCTTCATATCACCTTTCTGTCAGTGTGTTGGGGCTTTGGGTGCTGCAACTTTAGGTGATCACTTATGCACTTCGGCATATTGCTGAGTATGCTTTACGATATCAATTTTAATCGCAGAATTGACTTGACCTTGAACCATGGTTGATGCACAATTAGGCGATCTCCATAAGCATTTGGCGAATCATTGAGGATGTCGGCGCTACCACTTTTCCTCGCCTTTTAGCACTTTTTCTTACTTTCCAAGATTCCACAATGTCTTGCCCTTTTGTGCACTTTTAACTCTATTTTGTATCATAGTGAATGCATATTTGTTAGCAATTGAAATTATTAGCACACTAATGGAAATGTTTCTTTGTAATTTAACCCCGAAATGAGTCAAAATATGGACTCATCAGTAAGCCTGTCTGTCGTTGATGTAAAATGTGATAAGAGTCGATGCTAATTAGCCAACTCTAATTGTATTAGAGCAAGAGCAGCTATAATGGCTTATGAAATCATAGTAGGCACTCGATACTTGAAGTGGGAGGTATGCACATCCGTGGATTAGCTGGACTACTCATCCCGTAGATTATATCCTGAGTCAAGGGTGGATTAGAACTCATAGAAGCATGAGGCACCAAAATGTAGGTGGTACATCTATAGAGGTGGACTCTGTCATGGTCGGGTCAGTCAAGACTGCCTCCAGAGATGCAATAAAAGGTGTCTGTAAAGTAGGCGGCTTCATCTCAAGGGTCACCGAATTGATGACCAGAGTAGTATTCTTAGGAGGTGGCCTCCTCCTAATCTCCACTTCTCTTAAATAACCGTCTCCATCTAGTGAATATCAATTGATGTAGCCAGGACAACATGAAAGTGGTGGCCTCAATAACTAGGACCTCGACCAACTCGCATAGCAAGGTGTTGAGGACAGAAAATGGTTCTGAAGTCTGCTGCTACCTCTCCCTTACAAAAATCTAGGGAAAGAAAATATCACCAAAATTTATCTATACTCAGTCGATAACATAGCCCAGTAGTGAAACGACCCCAAAAAGTGCCCAAAAATGTGTCTCAAAAGTGTCTGAAATCGTAATTTCAATATATCTCAAAATCCATGCGTGATATCGAAAATCCGACATCATTTTCTTGTTTAGGGGGTCAAATTGAGTGAAAGATGGGTCTAACTCTGATTTAACAGCAAGCATAGCCAAAATTTATTGCAAAAATATGATTTCCATTGTGCATTCACGCACTAGGCCCAACGTGACAAGGGTGCACCACAGGGTTATTTTTTGGCAGTATTTCAAGTCTCGTCTAAGACTTTTGAGTCTTGGGCCTAAGTGTTCTCATGCATGGAAATACCTATACTTAACCTTATTTTACTCTCATATCATTCAAGACATCCCCCAATACTCATTCAAATACTTAGCCAAATATTTTACTCCTAAACTCAAGTCTCAAAACTCATTCGGATTTCATAGTTCTCATTCAAGCTTCAATTCTCCATCTCCAATCTTCATCAAGTTCATCTCCAAAGCTAAGGTATGTGCATTTCTTTCATGGTTTCCTTTCACCCATGATACCAAAGCTTCCTTTTCTTAAAATTGCATGATTTAAAGTTGATTTACTCATGGGTCTTATTGGTTATGAAATTCATTGTACACTATGTTGGGGTTTATGAAATTGTAATTGTTATACTATGTTTTTAGCTATGAATCTAAGATTTATTATGAGAATTGATGAAGGCTTTTGATGTATATTGCTTGAGAGTATTAACAAATATCGATTGATGGTTTACATTGGAATATTTAGCATGATAACACTCATGAATTGCATGGTTTTACACTAACACTACACACCCGCCTAGTGTTTGATAAAATGTCCGGTTATGGATTCTTGAGGAATTAAAGTTTTAATGCATGTCTTATGAGTTGAATGACTTTATGATGATGAAAGAAAGGTTCATATATGATTATTATATGATGATGGAAGGAATGTATGTATATAATGATGATCTCTATAGTTTTGGGGATGACCAAGCCTCACTTGAGAGGTTGTAGGCCCGGGTAACCTTATTGAGGGGTTTGTACCTTAATCGCATCGCTCGAGAGACGGTAGGTCCATGCAACGTTATTTGGGGCTTGTACCCATCAACCTTGTTGGGGGGTTTGTACTCCATCAACCTTGTTGGGGAATTTGTACTCCATCAACCTAATGAAGGAGTTTGTACCTCATGCGCCTCTCCAAGAAGGTGGTAGGCCTTGAATTGCACAAAGAATGGTGACTTCTTACACATGTACTATGTTCTATATAAGCATGATTTTACTTCAAGCATCACTCATACATGCCATCTTGCTATTATGCTATCTATCGAGTATTACTATGCATTTTGGCTATGATGTCTATCTATTGTTTCATTGCATCCTGCAAACTTAGTACATTCAAACTTACTAACGTATACTCTATGCCTACATGAAGTTACAATGTAGGAACCGGAGCACCTCTTGATAATTCTAGCCCTCCATGTGGCTAGTGCGATTGTCTCTCAAGCTTGTTGGTGAGTCCTCCATTTTGAGGACGTTGCTTATGATCTCTTTCTATGTACTAAGACTATCTTTCTTTTGATTATATATTGATTATGAGGGTGAGCTCGGTTACTTATTGTGGACCCCGCTCTTATCTATGTTATACCGGTGTTGTTGGACATGTTATGTATTTATCCTATGAGCCTTGACTCTACTGTTTTGATGTCTATGATTTGTGTTCCCTTAGCCCTGGTTGTCCCAATTCATTTTCTCTTTATTCTTATTTTATTGCTTCCACGACCAAAGAAGTGTAATGATGCTCTAAGAGGCTTGCTTGGGGTCCCTCCAGGTTCACTTGCGCCCGTGTCATGTCTAGGCCCTAGACTTGGGTCGTGACAAACTTGGTATCAGAGCACTAGGTTGTTACATCCTTGGGTCCAACACAACACGTCGATAAGAGTCTTGTTCATGTTTGTGTTGTGCACCACAACTATGAGCTAGAGGCTTTAAGGCGTTTAGGAAATATTTCCCTTCTTCTTACTCTATGTCGTGCTATAGAAGTTGAAGTAAGATTTTCCCCCAAAGGATGGTCCTTTTCTATGCTAGATCATGCCTAACACGAGAAGGAGAAGATCCCGTACACTCAAGGAGCAACCGGCTAATGGAGAGCTTTAGGATGCTCTCACTTTGCTTGCACAAGTTGTGGCTAATCAAGTCAACCAAGGGGCCCAAGCCCCTCATGCTCCTACACCGGCATCTCGGGTGAGAGACTTTATGATAATGAATCCCCTGAAATTCCATGGGTCAAAGGTGAGTGAGGACCCTCAAGAGTTCATTGATGACGTCTACAAGATTTTGTCTATCATGGGTGTGAGGTTGGAGGATCACGTGGAGTTGATAGCCTACCAATTCAAAGGGGTAGCACAAATATGGTACAATCAATGGAAGGAAGAGAAGGCAGTGAACTATGTGGTGCTTTGGGAGGAGTTCAAGGGAGCCTTCCTCAATTGGTTCTTCCTCCTTGAACTTAGGGAAGCTAAGTTGGTGGAATTTATGAATTTGAGACAAGGGTCTATAAGTGTGAGGGAGTATGCCCTCAAGTTCAACCAACTTTCAAAATATGCTCCACATTTGTTGGCCAACTCAAGATCTAGGATGAACAAATTTGTGATGGATATTTCCGACTTGGTTAGTGAGGAGTGCAGGTCCACCATGTTGATTAGTGACATAGACCTGTCAGATTTGATAACCTATGCCGAACAAATGGATGAGGACAAATAAAGGAAGAGGAGGGGTCATAAGGCCAAGAGGACCCATTTTGAGGAGAAGTTCCAAACGTGTGGTCGGTTCCATTAAGGCCAAGGGTCTTCTCATATGAGAGTAGCCAATGATTTTCCAAAGGCCCGAGGTGTTGGAGGTGTGGTTCCTAATGGTGGGGTGTCCAAAAAGGTGGTAGGGTCATAGTGGCCTATGCTTGAGGGACACAAATGCTTGTTATGGTTATGGGGAGGTTGGTATAAGGTGATGGAATGCCCTCGAAATCGTAACAAGGGTAAGGAGGTTCATCCACAAGGTGCTAATGTGGTTCCTTTGGTGAGAGGTGGTCGACAAGATAGTGCCCCAAGGCACAATCGGTTTTGTGTTTTGCACGGGAGGCAAGGGGTTGAGGAGGTTCCCGATATCATCACTGTTATGTTGAAAATCTTTGATTTTGATGTGTATGCACTGATTGATCCAGAGCCACTCTTTCTTTTGTTACCCCTTCTGTTGTCAAAAAGATCCATGTAGACCTCGAATTGTTGTGTGACTCATATGAAGTGTCTACTCCTATTGGTGCATCTATTGTTGCTAGGGAGTTTTATAGAGATTGTCCCATTTGCATTTTGCATAGAATATTGCCTTGTGATCTTGTTGAGTTGGACATAGTTGATTTTGATGTAATTCTTGGGATGGATTGGTTGCATTGCATACTATACTTCTATTGATTATAGAACCCGTAGGGTCAAATTCCAATTCCCAAATGAACCTATCCTTGAGTGGTAGAGTCATGATGTGATGGTCATGGGTAGGTTCATTTCTTGCATTAAAGCTCGTAAGTTGATTTCTAAGGGGTGTCTTTACCATCTTGTGAGGGTTAGGAATTTGGAGTCCAAGGTCCTTCCTAAAGAGTCGGTTCCGGTTGTAAATGAGTTCCTTGATGTCTTTCCAAGTGAACTTCCCGGTGTTCCTCCTGAAGGAAAATAGATTTTGGTATAGATCTCCTTCCCGATACTCAACCCATTGCTATTCCCCCTTACCGTATGGCCCCAATGGAGTTGAAGGAGTTGAAGGAACAATTGAGGGACTTATTAGAGAAGGGATTTATTAGGCCTAGCCAATCACCTTGGGGTGCACCGGTGTTGTTTATGAAAAAGAAGGATGGGTCCCATAAGATGTGTATTGACTACCGGCAACTTAATAGGATCACCATATAGGTATTCTCTTCCGAGGATTGATGATTTGTTTGACAATTTGCAAGGGGCTAGCCATTTATCTAAGATTGATCTCGGTCTGGGTATCATCAAGCGAAGGTGAGTGTGTGTGATATTCCCAAGATGACCTTCTGGACTGGATATGAGCATTATGAGTTTGTTGTGATGTCTTTTGGATTGACCAATGCACCGGCCATCTTCATGGACCTCATGAATAGGGTCTTCAAACCCTACCTTGATTCATTTGTTGTGGTATTTATTGATGATATTTTGATCTATTCTCGTGGTGAGAAGGAGCATAGGGCTCATTTGAGGGTAGTGTTGCAAAGGTTGAGGGAGGAGAAATTATATGCTAAATATAAGAAGTGTGAATTTTGGTTGAAAGAAGTTGCCTTCATAGGTCATGTGGTGTCGGGGGATGGTATTAAGGTGGATCCTAAAAAGACGGATGTGATTAGAAATTGGCCTAGACCATTGACCCCATCGGATATAAGGAGCTTTTTGGGCTTAGCGGGTTATTATCGGAGATTTATGATTGAGTTTTCTTCTATTACTTCTCGCATGACTAAATTAACTCAAAAGAAGGCCAAGTTTGTGTGGACGGATGAGTGTGAGAGGAGGTTCCAAATATTGAAAGATAAGCTTGTGTCCGCTCTCACTTTGTCACAATCGGAAGGGCTAGAGGGAGTGTTTGTGTATTGTGATGCTTCTAGAGTTGGTTTGGACTGCGTTTTAATGCAAAATGGTAAGATGATAGCCTATGCTTCTAGGTAACTCAAGGTGCATGAAAAGAACTATCCTACCCATGATCTTGAACTAGCCGTCGTGGTATTTGCATTAAAGATTTGTCATCATTATTTGTATGCGGTGTAGGTTGATTTGTTCACCTATCATAAGAACCTCCAATTTGTCTTCACTCAAAAACATGTTAACTTGAGGCAAAGGAGATCGTTAGAACTCATTAAAGACTATGATATAAGTGTGCACTATATTCGGGTAAGGCTACTGTGGTGGATGCTTTGAGTAGGGTGTCTATGGGTAGCCTAGCTCATGTTAACGATGGTCATAAGGAGGTGGCTAGGGAGGTCCATCTTTTGGCTAGATTGGGAGTTAGGTTGTAAGAAGTGGATAATGATGGTGTGGTTATTGTTGATGGTTCTAAAGCTTCATTGGTTGAGGAGGTGAAAGCTAAGCAAGATCTTGATCCCTCCTTGTTAGAATTGAAGGCCTTGGTTGGTGATAGGAAAGTGGAGGTTTTCTCCTAAGGGGGATATGGTGCACTTAGATACCAAGGGAGGTTGTGTGTGCCTTGTGTTGATGGCTTGATAGAGAGAATTCTTGATGAGGCTCATGGTTCTTCCTATTTTATTCACCCAAGTTCTACTAAAATGTATAGGAATTTGATAGAGGTGTATTGGTGGGGAGGCATGAAGAAAGATATTGCAGAATTTGTGTCTGGTTGTCATAGTTGTCAACAAGTCAAAGCCGAACATCAAAGGCCGGGTGGCCTAACATAAGACATAGAGGTTGCTACTTGGAAGTGGAAAGAGATTAATATGGACTTTGTAGTTGGGTTGCCCAAGACTAGGAAGGGTCTTGATTCCATTTGGGTTTTGGTTTATAGGATGACGAAATCTGCTCACTTTCTGCTGGTTAAGACCACGTATAGGGCTGAGAGTATGCTAGGTTGTACATCTATCACTTGGTGAGATTGCATGGTGTTCCTTTATCCATCATATCAGATCGTTGGGCTCAATTTACTTCACATTTTTGGAGATCTTTCCAAAGGGGTCTTGGTACAAAGGTTAAAACTTAGTACGACCTTCCACCCTAAAATGGATGGCCAAGACAAAAGGACTATCCATACCCTTGAGGATATTCTTAGAGCCTGTGTATTGGAGCTTAAGGGTAGTTGGGATGATCATCTTCCATTAATTGAGTTTGCCTACAACACTAGCTAACATTTTAGCATCGGTTTGGCTCCTTTTGAGGCCCTTTATGGTAGAAAATGTAGATCACAGGTTGGGTGGTTTGAATTGGTGAGGTGTATTTGTTGGGACAAGATCTGGTTGTGGAGGCTCTTGAGAAGGTTAGGATGATTAGGGAGATGTTGAAGACAGCTCAAAGTTTCCAAAAGTCCTATGCCGATGTGAGGAGAAGTGATCTTGAATTCAAAGTGGGTGATTGAGTTTATTTGAAGGTGTCACCCATGAAGGGTGTGCTTCACTTTGGTAAGAAGGGCAAGTTTCTCCTAAGATATGTGGGCCCTTATAGGGTAATGAGGAGAATTGGCAAGGTAGCTTACGAGTTGAATTTTCCTAGAGGAATAAAATAGGTTCATCCGTTCTTTCATGTGTCTATGTTGAGGAAGTGTGTGGGTAATCCCAATGCTATTATGCCTCTTGATTTTATGTGGGTACTTGAAGACTACTTGACATATGAAGAGGTCCTGGTTAAGATTTTGGATATGCAAGTGAAGAGATTGAAGAACAAGGATGTAGCTTCCATTAAGGTCCTTTGGAGGAATCAACAAGTTGAAAGTGCTACTTGGGAGGCAGAAGCGGACATACAAAAGTGATATCCTTATCTTAACCACTCCACTCAAGCCTAAGGTATTAATCTAAGTCCCCTATCTAATTTCAAGTCTAAGTTCAGCCCATGACATATGCATACATTCATGTTTAAATTGACAAGTTTATAATGATTTTACTCTTATCTTGAGATTTTTGAAATGATATTTAAGTGCATTATTGCATCCTTAGTGGGATGAAATTATCATGTTTGCATCTATCATATACATTTCTTTCACATTCGGGGATGAATGTTCCCAAGGGGAGATATTGAAACGACCACAAAAAATGCCCAAAAATGTACCTTGGAAGTGCCCGAAATCGTAATTTTCATATATCTCAAAATCCGTGTGTGATATCAAAAATTCGACTTCATATTTTAGTTTAGCAGATCAAATTGAGTGGAAAGTGGGTCTAACCCCGGTTTAAGAGCAACCATAGAAAAATTTGAAAATCACAAAAATGTGATTTCCAGTGTGCAGCGACGCGCCAATGGCGCTCTATAGTGTTATTTTTGGGCAGTTTTTCAAGTCCAGTCCAAGACTTTTGATTCTTGGGTCTAAGTGACCCCATGCGTGAAAATACCTATACCTATCCTTATTTCACCCTCATATCATTTAAGACATTCCCCAATACTTATTCAAACACTTAGCCAAATATTTTACTCTTTAACTCAAATCACAAAACTCATCCGGAATTCAAGGTTCTCATTCAAGCTTCAAGTCTCCATCTCCAATGTTCTTCAAGTTCATCTCCAAAGCTAAAGTATGTGGGTTTCTTTCAGGACCCAAGCCTAGGTCGTGATCGGTGAATGGGGAACTTGAAGGAACTCCAAACAAGCCTCATAGCATATCATTGCACATCCTTGGTCGCGGAAGCAATTAGAATGACAACAAGAGATAAATGTAAACAAAATTGGGACTAAGGATAAACTTCCATATCATAAACATCAATAGTCAATAGAGTGAAGTAGCATAGATACATAACATGTCCAACAACACCTCTACTACATAGATAAGAGCGGAGGCCAAGACAAAGCAACCAGGCTCACCGTCACAGTCAATACATAAGTCAAAGAGAGAAAGTCTTAATACATAGTAAGAGATCATAAGTAACATCCCCGGAATGGAGGACTCACCAACAAGCTTGATAAAAGTCGTACTAGCCATAGGGAGGAGGATGATCAAGCAGTACACCGGTTCCTAGATGGTGACATCATGTAGGCATAAAGTATGCATTAGTATATTTGAATGTACTAAGTATGTAGGATGCAATGCAACAAGAGATAGGCATCATAGGCAAAATGCATAATCATAAGCAATAGATAGAACACTAACGTTATGACATTATGGATGATGTTTGAAGTAACACCATGCTAGCATAATACGAGTGTAAGTAGTGACCATTATAGTGCAAGCCAAGGCTTACCACCCCCTTGGATAGGCACATGAGGTATGAACACCTTCATGAGGTTGGTGAAGTACAAACCCCCCACCGAGGTTGACGGAGTATAAACCCCCCATCATGGTAGACAGAGTACAAACCCTCCATCAAGGTTAATGGATACCAACCCCCAACAAGGTTACCCGGGCCTACCACCCCCCAAGCTAGGTGACCAAGGTACCAATCCCTCGATAGGTTACCCGGGCCTACAACCCGCCGAGCTAGGCTTGGTCATCCCTAACACTATATAAAGATAATATCATATATATATATAGACACACACACACACTCACACTCCTTTTGTCATCATAC
>JAPFFP010046131.1:0-11186 GCA_026153255.1 Solanum medicagineum
TATTGAATTGCTTATTTCATATTCCTTATGATAGTGATTGTGATACCCCACTATTAGCTTATTATTTTCTTATATCTTCAACTTATGAGTTGATTGAACGAATGCAATGAGACTAGGTGGTTTGCTTGGGAGCTAACAGTAGTCTCCATGTGCCAGTTAAGTCTAGGGCATGATAAACCTAGTATCATAGCACAGATTTCAAGATTCCTCTGGAGTCTATGAAGTTGTGTCTAGTAGAGTCCTTATTATTGGGGTGAAGAGCTCCACATCCATAATTTGGAGGCTATAGGATATTTTGGAATTGTTCCCCTTATTTCATATTCTAAGTCCGTGCGATAGAGTCAAAGTCCATAAAAGTTCTTTTCTAAATCGTGCTTTACACATTTGCAGACCATGTCTCATAACTGCACCGTGGATTTGAAAGATACCATCAACACCGAGAAGTTTGAGCCTACTAGTCAAGCTGTGGTGCATAATCAATGGGTGGAAGAGGATAAGGACAGTGAGAAGGAGGACGCTTGGGGTGAGGAGGGAAGTAGGGTCCCCCGTCTGCAGAGACCTTAGAAATATATGCCACCACCGGTGACAACATGCATTTCCAATATTAGATATAATCCGAGGCTGAGGGGAGATCAACCCTTCATGATTCGAAACCCTTCATCCCGAGGAAGTGTGGCTCGAGGCTGTAAAGGAAATCCAGCATGTAGAAGGTGTGGCAAACTTTATTTGGGATGGTGTCGATTGGGCACCAATGGCTGCTTCAAGTGTGGATAAAAGGTTCACTTTCAAAGATTGTCCGAAGTGGGTTGCCAAGCCCAACCCGCTAGATCTACACCATTAGTTAGAGGAAATCAGAGAGATGCTACTCTTATCGTGAGTGAGGCTACAGACCAGTTATGTGCCATTATAGTTACCTAGCTCATAGAAACACTCCGTGAGGTTGTGACAGGCATAAGATGGGTCTTTGCTTGATTTTGATGTTATGATGATAGAAGAGTTTACGTTTCCAAGAATTTTAATGTTGCCAACTAAGAGTGAGATCTGACGTCTTGTAAAAAACTTAAGTAGAGTTTTTACCTCTAAGCTAGAAAGATAATGAGGCAAGAGGAGGACACTGGGTAAGGAGAGTGGTCAGTGATTGAGGCTTATAAACAGAGACATGTTTCCATTAGGTAACTAGTGAAGGGATGAGTTGATGGCCAACTTGATGAGAGAGTCGAAAGTTTCCTATGATTGTCATGTCATGATGAGATGAGGTATAGAGAGAGGGATAGTTAGCGTCAAATTGTGTTAGAGCATGCCCAAACTAGAAGAAGGTGTATGCTGATGTGTTGTAGCATGTATTCTATTGAAGGTGAAGGGTAAATCTTGAATAGGGGGAAAGAGTGTTTTTAATGTGATAGAATAGATCTAAGTTAGGCTTATGATTGTATAAGAGTGTTCATGAGATTCATAGAGTTATAAGCTTAGCCAGATAAGGAGGTATAATGAGTGGGTGAGTGGTACATGAGTTGTGAAGAGGGGATGTGTTGGTTGAATACTCACTATGAGATTTTAGTGGGACAATGTTCCCTAAGCGTTTATCTAGTAGTGGTAAGTGAGCATTAAAGAGACGTGTGATAGAAGCACATGTTAGTACTACACCCTAAGCTTGAAATCTGAGGAGTAGTGTGAAAGAGGAGATAGTATAATGAGAGTGATAGGCTTAATTGGAAATTTTCTCTAAGAGGCTTTTCATAATGTATGGAGATGTAATTTCTAAGGAAAGTGAAACTATGGGGAGGGTACAAGTGCCCCTTAGGCGAGATTAGTGAAATGAGAATGGCCCAATAGATAAGAAGAGACTTGAGATGTGTATCTATGATTGTGTAAAGATATGGGAATCTCTACGTTATGATTGCTATAAGAATCTAGACATATCCTTGAGTTCAATGTGAAGTAAGTTGAGGTAGGCATTCGATGTCATCCCGAGCAACTAAGTTGATTGGGGGTTTTATGGGTAGATGATGAGGAGTCTTCCATTATAGTCTAAGTCCTATACAAATGGGTTTAGGAGATTGAGAACATAGAAATAAAGTGGTAGCAGACAAAAGAAGAGGTTAGATTGCAAAAGGTGTGGGAAGTGTTTAGGTATGCCATAAGAATAGTAAATATAGATAGATCCCCACAGAGGCAGGAAAGGAGCTAAGAGTGATATTGCTGAAAAGAATCTGAGTGGCTAGTTATATGTATGTGACTGTAGCATAACATGAGGGTTGAAGTGATTCTTGTGGGTAGTGATTCCCTGACCGAGTGGAGGTATATGCTTACAACTTAGTGAAGGAATTGATTTGCAAACCTAGAGAGAGGACCTTGAGAGTTAAGAGGGAGATGATGAAGTGATAGGCCAAAGTAAATCTTGAGTATGGCAGAGATGGGTTGATCGAGATGAGATATCAGTTTTTCCATGTCCTATATTCCTTATTATTCCATAGAGGTGATACTGTCTTGATGTTTGGTATGCGACTGCTCCACCTGTGGCCTAGTCCCATATACCATTTGTTGATTGTTACTCGAGTTGGGAGGATGGAAAACGATGAAGTCATTCATTAATTTTGATCTTAACCCATGGATCTAAGTGCTTCTACTCCTATGTTAAAGGGGATACGAACCAAGTTTCATATTACGTACAGTTCTATGAGCTTAGAATGAGTCTTGATAGACGATAGGGATTGTAATATATGAATGTTCACAGATAAGACTTTTCGATTGAATCGTGCCAATGATCCTTTGTTCCTAGCTCTTTGAGTAATCCAACTTTCCAATCTTGATAGGACTATTGTTGAGGATAATAGACGGGTTATGGGTGGTGGGAAAGGATGAGTGCTTCTAAATTATGATAAAGGAGTTGAGTTCCTATTCTTGAGTTGATGTTCCCTTTTAAGCCTCTGCGTACTTAAGTATGCAAGTCCTTAATAGTACTCGTGCCTAATAATGATGTTGGAGATAAAGTTTAAGCTCTAGATATTGTGTTCTTAGTCTATTCTTGAAAATGAGTACTTGAGTACCTAAGTATATAAGTTCTTGATTTTATTCATGCTGACGTTGCACGGAGAAGTAGTGATTTGAGGTTTAACTGAAGAGGGAGAGAGATGAGATCCTATGAATTTGTAGTCGATAGGTAAAAGTATGTAGGTGTGACTTCAAGTACGAACTCATTGAGTGGTGGAAGTGGAAGTACAAGTGAGGTGGTTAGAGTGATAGGCCTGAATTCGAGGTTATTGTCATGCAAATACTGATGATAGACTAAGTGAATACTTTGTAATTAGGGTTGAGGAAGGGTAGTGAGGTAGTGAAGAGGACTAGTGAGTTTTAATAGAAGTCCCTATGAAGGTCTAGAGCTGAGTTCTGAAGATTAACATTGTGGGATATGATCATTTTTGAATAATACCTTGAGGCCTAGAAGCAGGCTTGAATGGGAGAAGAGGATATGGATAGATGGAAATTGGAGTAAGAACTATAAGCTTAGGAGTGAAAGGGTAGAGTGCTATGAAAAAAGGAGTACAATTGAGACAAGGTGCTGAGCCTGAGAGTTGAACATATAGTTTTAGTATATATGGTCCCACTCTCCATTAGAGTTGATGGCTCCCTTCTTGAGTTCGAAGGACTGATTATCAAAGTGTTTAAGTGCTTCGAATTGATTGTGTTCGTCGTTCCATTCGTTCTTGATGGTGAAAATCCTAAAGGAGTATCTCTACTCTTGATCTGAATCGATTTGTCTATCCACAGCGACTTGTGACCGCCCAAATTGAATGATGGAGTATTGAAACGAGTCTTGATTATCATTCGTGCCTGACAATAATAGTGTTGAAGGAAATTTTCTTACCTTTAACTACATTGGTTGTCCTTTCTTGAGTCGCTTGCCTATGTTTGAGTCCGAGTAGAGTTAATTGTCGAATGAGATAGAATCGAGAGATCGATAGATAGATGTGAATGTTGAGATGCGTTTTGAGTCTATCGTGCCGAATAATGATGATGTTGAAGGTAAAAGTTCTTATCCTTAATGTTATTGAATGTCTCCTTTCATTAGGTTGATGCCTCTATCTTATTATATTCCCGAGTCTAAGACAGAGATAGATAGGTGATGGATAGTTGAGAGTTCAAGTGTTCTCGAGTGAGGAATCTGGGGTTATTCATGTTTCTATTTGACCTTTACTCATCATTCAAGGACAAATGATCCCAAGGGGGAGATGATGTAACACCCTATGAAATTTACCAAAATGCCCCTAAAATTCATTGTGTACACAACGCATCTTCCAAAGCTCCGATGGGAAATTCGAGACCGAATTTGCGATCAGTGCGAAAAATTGAGTCAAGAAATGGTCTCGGCCCGATTTTAAAAGCAATCAGATCGAAATACGAAATGACCCATTTTGGGCCAGAAATAGTAGCAAATCCGCGCCCCCTCCGCGACGTGCCAGGGGCGCAGAAATGCACTTATGTATTTTTTTTGTTGGTTTTTTCGACCTGAATTGATTTTCTGAAAAATTTACAAAAATGAACCAGTGCGCGCCCCCTTCGTGATGCGCACCAGTGTCCAGTTTTTATGTTTTTTCTTTTAACTTCGGGAAGGGCATTTTTGTCCTTAGAAACATAATCTTAAGTCTCAAAAGCATATATTTAAGGCTTAATTCGTACGAAAGGGTTTCAAAACCCATTTTTCTACGTTTCTACGAGAGTTTTGAGAGAGGAGAAGAACAGAGAGGTGAGAGTTTCCTTTGAGGCTTCAAATTCCTTGAAGATTTGTGCAACCTTCATATTCCATGTATGTAAAGGCTACCCAAAACACAAAATCATTCTTCCATGTTCCCCAATGTATAAATTAGATTGGTTGTTGATAGATGATATTTTATGGGTTGAGATTTTTAAAGAACTTCTTCATATTTATTTTTAATTCTTATATATTATCTTAAATTGATGATCATCACATTTTAAATTACTGTTTACATGTATTATTGACTGATTATATGTTCGTTGTATAAAATTTTCCTTCTTAAAGACAATAATAGTGAACTTAGGTTGATGTATAGAGCCTTGACTGTTTATGAATGTGTTGATTGTTGTGGTTTGAGTTTTGAGATGAGTACTGTGATGCTGAAGTAGATAAAGTTAATATTCTTGAGGTTAATGAGAATGAGATAGAGTTGAATGTATGGATTTAAATTCCTGAATTGAAAAAATGATAGATGAGAGAAGGACCCTGTTTGAGAGGGGGGTTAGTCGTATCACAGTCTGACCTTGATAGACTTATGATCTTGTTGAGTTTTCTTGGAGGAGTGTTAGCACCGAAATAGGTAAGAGTGAGTCCCACTCACACTTATGAACTATGTGGCCAACGTAGGAGAGGATTGGACTGTGAGAGTGGATATTTCGTTTTGTCCCATAGAGGACTTGACAGACTTCTTTGGGATCCTCGACAGACTTGTCCTTTACATCGGCAAGCTACTGGACGAATGTGGCAATGACATTTCTTTATTGTATCATATTGACACATAGGTGGTGATTCTCGGTTATAGAAACTTGCAGATAGGTTTCCTTGTTGATAGTACTCTGACGTTGATGTGATCGTCTGATGTCTTGATGGATAGTGAGGTGATAGAATCTTTTCCTTTACTCTGAGTGAGGATGAGTGATTGATTAAGTTGATGTTACGATTTTATATATGTTTAATTTAGCCCATTTTACATGTAGTACATTCCTCGTACTAACGCCCCTTTGGTGCTGCATCGTTTTATGATGCAAATTCTATAGACAGAGGACTTCAGTAGCCAAATTGTTGAGGCTCACGGAACTCGATAGAGACTTGGTGAGTCCTTCCTTGTTTCGGAGGGACATGCTATCTTCTTTTCATTTATTCTAGATTATTTCATTAGATTGTGGTAGCTATGGCCTGTCATGGTTCCTTCTTAGATGATTGTTATAGAGGCTTTATAGACATAAACAGTTGATAGTGATGTCAGGATTGACTATTTTCCCACTTCTTATTTCTATTGAATTGCTTATTTCATATTCCTTGTGATAATGATTGTGATAAACCACTATTAGCTTATTATTTTATTATATCTTCCACTTATGATTTGATTGAATGAATGCAATGAGACTAGGTGGTTCGCTTGGGGGCTAGCAACAATCTCCGAGTGCTAGTTATGTCTAGGGTACCCTCCCGGGGCGTGACACAAAGTCTATGAGGCCTCTACTCTAAACATCTAAAAGGTAACATGACAATCCATGGCTACTACAAATTCAAGGAACTAACTCAAAATGTAAAGAAGAGAGTAAACGGTATCCACCGAATGCAGGGGAGGACTCACCATCGTTTGGACTTAGGGTGCTGAACCTTAACGAAGCATCTACTAAAGTCCCCTATCTACTAAATCTGCATCATGAAACAATGCAGCACCAAATGCCGTAATTAGGTGGTATGAACTGTATGTAAACAGGCTAAAGTAGACAGATAAGGTTCAAACCAATCAACAACTCAACTCAAAACTCAACTCTTCATCTCATACCAGGGTATGCTTTGAGAATATATTATAACTATAGGAACACAACTGTAGATATAATTGTCTTTTCGCCGAAAATAATAATAATAATAATAAAATTATAAAATAACTAAAAATATTTCACCTATAAATAAATAAATCATTGTACTTGTTCATTAATTTTTCTCCACATGGTTAAATATTCTCCATGTTTCTACTAAACATCTAGGTTTGGAACTTTCCCCTCACAACTATAAAAAAGACCTCATTTCATCTTCTTGCGGGGAAAAGTATTGTCTCAACATTGCTTACTGATTCTTTCAATTTCAGGTAAGTTTTTCCTTAATTTCATCATTCTTACCTGATATTTATTTGGTCTTCATTACAGTGCATATGACTATTTTGTCCTATGATGATAATCAAGTGATGGTGCTTGTTTGACCTTTTTTGAAGTCTGGTTTGTTCATATTTAGTGACCTTATTGACACTGTGATAAATTTTATATGTTATATGTGGTTGATTTGTTTTCTATTGTGATTTTTCATGCTTTTAAGGATGTCATTGCTTTTAAATTTTCTTTGCCACTGGTGATTTTTTGAGTGAACTGATCTTCACGCCAACAAGTACAAAGATCTTCAAATACATAATAAGTGTAAAATGTGAACCTCTTCTGTTCATCAGAAGTCTTATGTTCTGAAAGAAAAGTCATTGTCTTTTCCACAAGAGAAAAATCTACCACATGGAAAGAGAATCAAGGATGACTAAGGGTAAAATTATCATTTCATTTTCTCAACAATTTTAGAAAATATTTTTCTATCATATAGAATTAGGGAAAAATTGTCAAAGCATACCCTTCACTTTCGTTTCAACTAAGGAACACGTATGTTGTATTGAAAGAAAGTTTTGTACTTGTCTCTTTGCTAGTTTTTTTTATATTATAACTATAGGAATACAACTGTAGATATTATTGTCTTTTTGCCAATAACATTAGCAATAATAAAAATAAAATTATAAAATAATTAAAAATTATCACCTATAAATAAATAAATAAATCATTGTACTTGTCCATTAATTTCTCCCCTGTCATGCCCCGGGAGGGTACCCGGGATGCAACTGGCACTTAAAGACTATTGCTAGTGCTAGCACGAACCAGTTGGTCTCATTGTCACATCTTACTCAACAGTGAAAGAATACTAAATGATAGTATGGAAGAAAAGATAGAAATATCATAATTAGTCTCTCAAAATAGTTCAAGTCTGAACAGGAAAACACTCAAGAATACTTCACTCAAAGTCTATGTAGCCTTTACTATAAACATCTAGAAGGTAACATGACAAGGCATGACTACCACAAATTCAAGGAACTAACTCAAAATGTAAAGAAAAGAGTAAAGGGTATCCTCCGAATGTAGGGGAAGATTTACGACCGTATGGACTTAGGGTGTTGAACCTCAACGACGTATCTACTGAAGTCCCCTATCTGCTGAATCTACATTAAGAAACAATATACCGCCAAATGGCATAAGTACGTGGAATGCACTGTATGTAAATGGGCTATAGTAAACAGATAAGGCTCAAACCAATCAACAACTCAGCTCAAAACTCAACTCTTCATCTCATACCTCAACTCAAATAAATCATGCAAGTTTTAAGTTTGAAATCATGCTTTAGAAATAAACTTAGTGGTTAAATGCAACTTAGTTGAAAAACCATGACATGCTCGACGGAAGTTTCTCGAACCAACATAACTCACACGACCAGAGTTTTGGTGATGTACAATGAATATGGCATCATCGCTTCGCTCGTCCTTAACTTGGAACGGAAAAGGACGTGTCAAGCTCTACCTCTCTCTGATACTAAGAGAGTGTCCCTCTATGGGGACTTGGGCCAACAGAATTATCCTATGCGACCATCCTACGCAAAATAACGTAGTGCTGGGGTGACTAAAATGACCCCAAAAAGTGCCTGAAAATGTGCCTGAAAATATGCCTCAAAAATATCCATAATCGTAATTTCCTTATATCTCTAAATCTGTGCATGTTATCAAAATTCTACATCATATTCATGATCAAGGGGAAATATTGAGTGGGAAATGACTATAACCCCGATTTTAGAGCAACCATAGCAAAGTTTCATTTTCCAAAAATTTACAAAACCACTGAGGGTCCGCGTCCCTGGCGCGATGTGGCCAGGGCACATACCAGTGTTATTTATTGCCTGTTTTTTGTTGTTTCGATCCAAGGCCTTGGGGTCTTGGGCCTAAGTTCTCTATGCATAAAAGTACCTATACTTAGTTATTTTTCAACCCCGTAACATTCAAGACATTCCCCAAAACCCTTTCGAACACTTAGATAAATATTTCACCCAAATTCAAGTGTCCCAAACTCATTCCAGATTCAAGAAATTCATTCAAACTTCAAGTTCTCATTCAAATCTTAATAAAGGAAATCTCCAAATTTGAGGTATGTGGGTTTCAACCATTTGTGGCTTTCAGCCATTGGTTTCTTTCACCCTTGATGCCCAACCTTCCTTTTTGAGTAAATTGCATGATTTCAAGTTAATTTATCTATGGGTATTTCTTATTATGACTTGATTATGAACTATGTTGGGGTTCCATAAAAGTATGACTGTTTAAGCATATTTTGTGCTGTGAATCTCTGATCTATTTTGAGATTTGATGAAGGGTTTCAATGTATATTGCATGAGGGTGCTACCAAGTGTTGGTGGGCTGATTTACTTCAAGTTTTCTCACATGATTTTATTCTTGAATTGCATGATCTTGAACTAGCATTACACACCTGCCAAGTATTTGATAAAATGTCTGGTTTAGGCTTCTTGAGTTATTTATGATCTATTGCATGCATATGAGTCAAGTGACCTTATGATGATGAAAATAATATGTATTAAATTCATGAAAAGCACTTATGATATTGCAAATGAATTGTTGGGCTCCCATGCTTGTTGTCTTCTTGGGAAAAAGAGAAGCTCTTTCTTGATACTTGAATGTGATGGTTTGATGAACTATATTCATGACTCCTATCGAAAAGATTATATCGTAAGGTATGAATATTCTACAATGTCTATCGAAAAGGCTATGCCATAAGGTAGAATAACTCATGGTTCCTAGCAAAAAGATCATATCGTAAGGTGAGGACACTATATAACACCTACTGAAAAGGCCATGCCATAAGGTATAATTCATGATTCCTATCGAAATGATTATATCATAAGGTAGAATGATTCGTAGCTCCTACCTAAAAGATGATATCGTAAAGTAGGGGATGCCTTATACTACCTACCAAAAAGACTATGTCGTAAGGTAGGGGTATTGGTAACACTCTCCGAAAAGTTTATACCATAAGGCGAGTGGGTGACTATGTGGTCCATCTCAAACATGTTTGTCTAAGGTTCTAGCATACTTATATTCCACATTGAGATTACGTTTCTTATTTATGACTAAGCATGTTTTACTTCAAGCATTGATTGTGCATGCTATATTGATATTGTACTATCTTTTGCTTATGTTTATGCATTTTGATTATGTTGCCTATCCCTTGTTGCATTGCATTCTACATACTTAGTACATTCAAACGTACTAGTGCATACTCTATACCTACATGATGTTACTATGTAGAAACCGGAGCCCCATTTGATCATCCTCCTCTTCCACGTGGGTAGTACTATCTCTTGAAGTAAACCTTGGTGAGTCCTCAACTCCAAGGAAAATATCTATTGATTTCATGCTATGTAAAAACTCTTTTCTTTTATTGGATACTTATGACTATGAGGGTGTGCCCGAAAGTATCGCGGCCCCTGCTCAAATTCCATGTTTAGAGGTGTTGTTGGACAAGTGATGTAATTTTGCTTTGAACTTTGACTTTTTATGTTACATGAGCATTAAACTCTTTCCCTTAGTCTCGAATCCCCTTATTTGCATCCATTATGTTGATATTTTGCTTTCACGACCAAGAATGTGTGTATGATATGCTAAGAGGCTTTTTTGGGGTTCCTTCGAGTTCCCCATTCACCGTGTCACGTCTAGCCCCTAAGCTTGGATTGTGAAAAACTTAGTATCAGAGCACTAGGTTGTGAATGGTCCTTGGAATCTAACATAACGTGTCGATTAGAGTCTTATTTATGGTTGTAAAGCACGCCACAACTATGAATGGGAGGCTATAAGGTGGTTTAGGAAATATTTCACTTCTTCATGGTCTATATCGTGCCTTAGTTGTAAGGTAAATTCTTATCCCCTAACGAATGTTCTTTGCTCTTCTAGTTGTTGATCATGCCGCTACAATAAGGAAGGCCAAGGAGGGGCTATGCACCTATGGGACAATCGACTTACCCCACTCCTCAAAATGGAGGAGCTACCGAAGATGAGTTCCGGAATTCTACTACTCTGTTGGAACTCGCAATGACAAACCAAATTCACCAAGGGGTCCAAGCCCCTTATGCTCCTACTCTGGCCTCAAGGGTGAAGGATTTTACTAGAATGAACCCACCGTAGTTACATGGGTATAAAGTTGCTGAGTGTCCTTTTGAACTTATTGATGAAGTGTATAAAGTGCTATCGATTATGGGAGTTAGATCAGAGGAGAAAACAGAGTTGGCGGCCTACCAACTTAAGGGGGTAGCTCAAGTGTGGTTCACCCAATGGGGGGAGACG
>JAPFFP010046132.1:0-11185 GCA_026153255.1 Solanum medicagineum
AAGATGGAAGAGGATCCCATTGACTTCATAGATGAGGCTCACCGAATTGTCACCATAATGGGAGTTCCTTGGATGAGAAGTACGAATTGGTGGCCTACCAATTAAAAGAAGTGGCAAAGATATGGTATGAACAATCGATGGAGGAAAGGGATAGAGGAACGGGTCCAATTGAATGGGAGGAATTGAAGGGCGCTTTCTTAGACCAATTATTTCCAATGGAGTTGAGGCAGGCTAAGGTACAAAAGTTCATCAACCTTATCAAGGGCACATGAGCATAAGAGAGTATTCTCTGACGTTCACCAAACTCTCCAAATATGACCCTTTCATGGTAGCGGATCCAAGATCCCGGATGAGCAACTTCATATTTGGTTTTTTGGACTTGGTGTCAAAGGAGTGCAAAATGGACATGATTGTGAAAGAGATGGACATCTCCCAGTTGATGACGTACGACAAAAAATCGAGGAGGAGAAGTTGAGGGAGAGGGCAAGGGAGTCCAAGAGGACTCGGATTGATGGTGGGCGATATTCTCACCAAAGGAGGGGAGGCCACAATAAGTTCCAAGGTGGACAAAAGCAAGGTGGTCAAGGGTCTACCAACACTCATTCAACCCGATCCACAAAGGAAAAGGGGTAGCTTCGAAGCCACAAACTCCAATTTGCCCCAAGTGTGGGAGGCCCCGCAAAGGGGAGTGCTTGGCTAGTTCAAACGTTTCCTTCAAGTGTGGAAAGCTTGGGAACCATGCAAAGGATTGTATGCGTGGAGGTGCAAGACACCAAGGCTAAGGCGGGAAAGATCAAGGTGCCCCAAGAACTAACAGATTCTATGCTCTTCATGGACGATAAGAAGTTGAAGAGGCCCCAGATGTTGTCATCTTTATGTTGAAAGTTTCTAATTTTGATGCATATGAATTGTTAACTCTAGGGGCAAGTTTGTCATTTGTAACTCCTTTCCTTGTAAACAAATTCCATGCATTTCCCGAAATCCTCAATGATCCGTATGAAGTATGTGCCCCCCGAGGAGAGTCTATTATTGCACGAAGAATTTATAGAAATTATCCCATTTCCATCTTGCATAATGTTGTTGATGTTGCCCAAACTACACCTCCATTTGAATGTATAAGCGATCATTGTCAAAATATGTAACCTAACTGAGGTGAGGGTTGATCCCACAGGGAATATGGTCTAGACCTGAAGTAATTATGAGCAAGTCGAACGAATTAACCTACTTATCTCCCAAAAGGGGGTGAGGGGAATTGTGTAATTGAAGTAAGCAAACCTAAACGAAAAGCAAGTGTTGTGAAATAAGTGAGAGAAGTAACTAGGGTATTGTGTTCCCCATAAATTCCTAACTTAGTATCACCAGGTAATCATAATCTTTTCTACTATGTAGCATGCAGAACTAGTAAGCTAAGTTTACCAAACCTTTTGATCCAAGCGAGAGGTAAATTTCACTACGTGATTTGATCCATCCCCGCAGTGTGACATTACTAACCCTTACCTTTTCTTCCAGTACAACCTCCCTTGATCCAGTAAGGTTGATTAGATGATAGAGATCACATTGAATCCTATTAATTAATCTCTTTTCCTATTCATTACTACCTTGATCCAGTCAGTAAGAATTAGGGGGAGGGGGGGAGAGGTTCTAACATTGGCCACCATTAAAAAGCATTCATAATGAAGACAATTAATTAATACATACATGCACACTTTCCAAGAATTACGAATTATTCGATTTTACCTTGCTAGTTCTTCATGGTTCCCACAACCCTAGTTGTGGATTTACCTATGCATACTCATTTTAGATGAAAGAATTATTTTATGTAATAGCATAATTAAACACTTACAATGATGAAATTAAGAACAAAAAATCCAAAGTTCTCCACAAGAAATCACAATTTAATAATCTCAATGTAAAAATCACAAAATATGAAGTCTCAAAAGTGTTTCTGTCCTATCGTGCATCTCCCTACTAAAAAGACCTAAAAATCTATTTGTAATAAGTAAAATACAAATCTAAAATGAAGTAGAAAAATCGAATTTGGCAGCTTCTACGGATTGGGTTACGGGCTGTATAAGAAATTGTGGCCCGTACCTGGGCTTCATACTCTCTAATTTCCAAAAATAGATTTCATTTCCATGAGACCATCTTACAGGTTGTTTTACGACTTACGACTTGCGTAGGGTTTCGTCTGATAGCTTTTCTGAAACTCTTCAAAACCAGATCCTCCAGGCACGACCCTAATCCATGACTCGTGATACATCTACGACTCATCTGACAGTTTGTGGATACAATATATAAAACTTGGACTTTCACTGGATTGGACTCAGGAAACCTCTCCACGGCTCGTGGAGTGAACCACGACACGTAGAGTAGTCCACGATTCCAAAAAAACTTCAATTCTGCAGAACTTTGCCCAAAAGCATATCGAATCCTGTAATCCTGCAAAATAAACATAAAAGCACATCAAACCTACTAGCATCACTTTGAGAACACACAAAATTTCAAGTTTTACCTATTAAAAGTGTTGTATTTTGGCAGCACATTATCACTGTCAACTTAAAATTATTGCTTGTCCTCAAGCGACGGACTCAATCTACATAAGCAGTATCACAACACATAAACCTCAATCTAATGACATACGTCATCTCTAAGTCAATCACAAATACCCAAACTAGCACATCAGTGCATATCATATAGTCATCACACAAACCAATTCAGATTAATATATATGACAGTGTAACTATAATAAGCAAGGTAACCACAGATAAGCAACAGTCACTGAAATAGCCTAGAATTAATAGTGTAACTCAAGTGACCTCACAAAAAGAAGTCACATATCTTACTCATGATAGTATGTTCAGATTTGATGCTTGGGACTAACAAAAATCACTCACACTCACAACATATATTCAAATACTGTGCTCAATACCATATGCTTGCCCTTATACTCACGACTATGACCTTTGACTACTTGGACAAGGATCACTATAAGACTTTCTTGGCTTGTAACGTAGGCTTAGAGGGCTTTGGTATGATATTTTAGGAACATAGTGACTAATGGCCCTCCTTGTCACTGCGTTATTCTACACTTTTGCCTTACCAACACTATTATTTTCAACTCATTCTTCCCTTCTCCTATTTCAAATCTTTCTGGGTGCCTTAATCAACCTTCTAAACTCATTGCCTTTTATTTTTTACATTCTTTTTCTTTTTAGCTCATTATTTAGGCATCTATTCATTTTTCTTGCACCCATAATACAGTTTTCCTTTTTTACATGTATCACTAGTTTCCATATCATTTAGTGTGATTTTCCTTATACCAACCACCCTCAACTTAGGTATTTGGCCTGAGTTGAGGTGCACAATATCTAATCTATGAACCAGGGCCACTTTTGGTAGCCACCCTCAACTTAGGCTTTTTGCTTGAGTCTAGGTGCACAATATTCAAGGAAGGACCAGGGCCAAATTCAGGATTTCACATTTTAAAAGGCTCGATTACTTAGGTGTTTACAAAGAAAAGGGTATATGTAAAGCTTACATATTAGGACCAAGGGATACATCAAGCGTTTGGTTGGTTATTTAGGCTAAGTAGGCTAATATGAACAATAGCCTAATATCCTTTCTTAACCAACTAACCTACAGTCTTAGTCAGAGTAACACGACAAGTTTTGAATTGAAACACAACATAAGAATTTTGCAAAGAAGCTCACACATGCTTGGCACTAATTACACTATCAACACAAACTATCAGATCATGCTTTTCATCACAACTATGTCACGACCTAAACTAGCGCCTAGAAGTGACACGACGCAAGGGGAATCCGAAGGAACCCCAGGCAAGCTTCTTTACATATCATTACATATCCTTGGTCACGGAAGCAAATAAACACAATAAAAGAGTAGAAATAAGGGCATAGGGACTAAGGGAAAACCTTCATTTCATAAAAAATTCAAGAGAGTCAAGAGAGAGTCAACCTCATAACATCCTTACATATTGTCCAACAACACCTCTAAACATAGAACTTAGCGGGGGCCAAGACAAGCAACTGGGCTCACCCTCATACTAAAGACATTAGGTAATCCAAATATATGAGATATAGTCTTAACATAAGCATGAAAGAAGATAGATATTGTCCTCGGACTTGAGGACTCACCAAAATATAACTTGAACAATCCATCTAGCCACGAGGAGGAGAATTAATAGGAGCTCTGGTACCTATAGGGTAATATCATGTAGGCACAGAGTATGCATTAGCACGTTTGAATGTACTAAGTATGTAGGATGCAATTCAACAAGTGATAAACACCATAAACAAAATGCATAACATAGGCAATGAATAGGCTTATAGCAATATGACATGTATGAATGATACTTGAAGTAAAATCATGCTTATATAGAGAACACAATACAAGTGTAAGGAGTGACCATTCTTAGTGCAATCCAAGGCGTACCACCTCCTTGGAGAGGCGCATGAGGTACAAACTCCTTCATGAGGTTGATGGAGTACAAACTCCACAAGAAGGTTGATGGATACAAACCCCCAACATGTTTGATGGGTACAGCCCCAACATGGTTGATGGGTACAAATCCAGAACATGGTTTCATAAGCCTGCCACCTCCCAAGCGAGGCGATCGAGGTACGAACCCCTCAACAAGGTTACCCGGGCCTACAACCTTCTGAATGAGGCTTGGTCATCCCCAACACTATAGAGATAATATACATACAATCCTTCCATCATCATCAGATACATACATTCCTTTCATCATATATATATATATATATATTCCTTTCATCATCATAAAGTCATTAAACTCATAAGACATGCATTGGACCTTTAATTCCTCAAGAAATCATAACCGGATATTTTATCAAACACTTGGCGGGTATGTAGTGCTAGTATAAACCATGCAATTCAAGTGTGAAATCATGCAAGAAAACTTGAAGTAAAACAGATCACCAATACTTAGTAATACCATCTTGCAAAATACATTGTAAACCCTCATCAAATATCAAGAGAGATCATAGTTCTATAGCTTAAAACATGCATATTCATAATAGGCAAATCATCTCACGGTATAGGCTTAAAAATGAGTAATCTTGTATTTTCAATCAAACTTTCATGAAATCCCCAATATAATATATGATCATAATCTTTAATGAATAATAACAATAAGCAACACAACTTAGAAACATGTAATTGTCATAGAAATGGAAGATTGAGCTTCATGGGTGAAAGGTACCCATGAATGAAACCCACATACTTAGACCTTGAATTTCTTGAAATTGAGCTGTGAAAGACTTAAAGTGTGGAAGTGGGTCTTGGAATCTAAAGCCTGCTCTTGAGTTTCCTTGAATTTGTATTGGGGTTTTGATGTAGGCTCTTGAGAGAATTTGAGAGTGTATTCCAATTGGGAGGAGTGAATTTGATCTTTAAGAATAGGGTTGGGTCTTCAGGAGGTGTTAACATAGCATAGGAACTCCCAAAATGCCAATAGAAATGGCTAAATTTATGGAATGCCATTCATGAGGCAGAATTAGGCAAAAACCCGTATATACCCCTACACATACAAGTTCTACGAAAATGGGCATAACTTCTTCATCCGAACTCTAAATAAGGTGAAACCAAGTGCGTTGGAAATTTCCACTAACGCACACCGTCAAGAAGCCGGTGTTTGTTCACACCGTTCGGTGCTTGTTCACACTGGCTTCCGCGGTAGCTCAGCCGTTGCTTGTTCTGAATGAAAGTGAATACAGACGCACCTTTCTTTAGTGCAGAGCCGGGTTCATGATTGCGGATTGCGCAGACTGACTTCTCCTAATGGCATATAGAAACGTGATAGAGGAGGTTAGCTCAGGGAAGGAAGCTAAGTAAGGGCGAGCTTTATCAATCGAATATTGATTAATACGTAATCGATCGAACACTACTTGAAAATGGCTCTTCTGCTCCGAAACGGACTGTTCCAAATGTTCCTGGAAATTCTTGCTCCCATTGGACCATTTATATCTATATGCATCAGGATCCCGATTCATGGATCTCTCGGTTCGAGAAATCAAAATACGGGGGGCAGCAGTGGGGAATCTTGGACAATGGGCGAAAGCCCGATCCAGCAATATCGTGTGAGTGAAATGAGCTTTGATTTTGTAGGTCGTGGGCAACCCAGTACTTTTGTGTTGTAAGGGATATTCCCTTTAAAGTTGATCCTCCTATCGGTACTTGTGCAAAACTTAGCCAACGGAAATTTGTTTAAACTTGGCTTGATGTAGGGGACCCACGATAGTCTTAAATGACATAAATATGCTTGACTTAGATTTGAGTAAGATGTTGAAGTTTGAATGAGTTTCTTGAGACCCGGAAGTGAGTTTGGGACACTTGAATTGAGTGAAATATTTTTCTAAGTGTTTGAGAGAGTATTGGGGAATGTTTTGTATGATATGAAAATGAAATATGGCTAAGTATATGTATTTTCACGTTTGGGAACACTTAGGCCCAAGACCAAAAAGTCTTGGATAGAAGAAGAAAAATAGCTCACAAAATGAATTGAGGCGCGCCCTTGGCGCGTCGCGCCTTGAGCGCGAAAACGTCACTGGAAAGTGAATTTTGGAAAAATGAAATTGCGATTCGTTTGCTCTAAAATCGGGGTTAGACCCATTCCCCACTTAATTTGACCCCCTAATCAAGAATATGAAGTCGAATTTTTGATATCCCGCACAAATTTTGAGATATATCGAAATTACAATTTCGAGCGCTTTCGAGGCATATTTTCGGGCTCTTTTTGGGGTCGTTTCAATATCTCCCGCTTGGGATCATTCGTCCCCAAATGTCAAAGAAATGTATATGAGTGAAGTAAACATGACAATTTCAACCCACAAAAAGATGCAACAATGCACTTAAACGTCATTTCAAAAACCTCAACATAAGTGTAAAATCATCATGAACTTGTCAATTTAAACATGAATGTATGCAATGACATGAGGGCTGAGACTTAGGACTTGAAATCATAAAAAAGACCGAATTTGTTATCATCAGCTCGAATAGAATGAAAGTGGTACGAATATTGCCTTCCATGCCTGCTCCGGCTCCCCGAATTACGCTTTTAACTTCACGATTCTTAAAAAAAAAGGCCTTGACGAACACCACACCCTTATTAATCAATCTTCACTTATATTCACACAACCTCTCCATTGGACCTTCTCATAGGTCAACTCATCCTCCACAACATCCACAATCCTCAAAAAGTCCTATAACACTTGAATCACCAATGCATCTCCTCAACCTAGGAGCATGAAGAACCGAACGAACCATATCCATATCCAAAGGCAATCTCCCATTCGTATGGAGCCTCATAATCCTCCTCAACACTTTATAGGGACTCACAAACCGTAAACTCAATTCCCTCTTTACCAAGACGACCACACCTTTTATGTGTGAAACCTTCAAATAGCCCCAATCACCAACTTTAAATTCAAGATCCTCTCTCCTCTCATAGTCATAGGACATTTGATGATTTTGGGCTGTTTCATCATTTCCTTAGTCAACCTCAACTTCTCCATGCCTTCCATAATCAGATTCGGACCCAATGAAGCCATTTCTCCTGCTTCAAACCACCCAACCGGGGACATACAATATCTACCATGTGGAGCCTCAAGAGGAGCCATACCAATGCTAGAATGATAGCTACTATTAGCCTCATAAAGAACCATCTTCCTCAAGCCATCAACATTAGGCACACACAACCTACCTTAGTGCCTAAGGGCACCATCTCTCCCTTGGGAGAAAACCTCCACCTTGCCAACGCTCACCGAAGCCTTTAATTCTAACAAGGAGGGATCAAGATCTTACTTTTCTTTTACTTCATCAACCAAGGAAGACTTTGAACCATCAACAACCACAATGCCACTATTATCAACCTCTTCCAACCTAAACCTCAAACTAGCCAACCGGTGGACCTCCCTAGTTACCCCTTTGCTACCACCATTAATATGAACTAGGCTACTCATGGACACCCTACTCAAAGCACTGACCACAACATTAGTCTTACCGAGATAATAATGCACACTCATATCATAATCCTTAAGAAGTTCTAACCACCTTCTTTGTCTCAAGCTAAGATCCTTCGGGTGTACACATATTGGAGACTCTTGTGATCGGTAACCACTTCAACATGCACCCTAAGCAAATAACGATGCCAAATGCTTAAAGAAAATACCACGACGGCCATTTCAAGGTCATAGATAAGATGATCCTTCTCATGCATCTTAAGTGGTTTAAACGCATAGGCTATCACCTTTCCATTTTTCATCAACACACAACCCAAACCAATCCGGGCGACATCACAATACACAATGAACCCTTCCCAACCCTTTCGGTAGAGATAAGATAAGAACGGACACAAACTTATCCTTCAAGGTTTTTAAACTCTTTTCACACTCAATGGTTCACACAAACTTAGCCTTCTTTTGGGTCAACTTAGTCATGGGAGAAGCAATAGAAGAGAACTTATTCACAAACCTACGATAGCAACCCGCTAAGACTAAGAAACTCCTAATATCCAAGGGAGTCAAAGGTTTAGGCCAATTTCTAATCACACTCATCTTCTTAGAATCCACCTTAATACCATCCTCCGACACCACATGACCTAGGAAGGTAACCTCCTTTAACCGAAATTCACACTTCTCATACTTAGCACACAACTCCTCTTTCCCCAAGATTTGTAACACTCCCCCCAAATGGTTCACAAGCTCCAAATAAATCAATACTTCATCACTAGAGACCAGCACAAACCTAACAAGGTAGGGGTTAATGCCCTTATTAATGAGACCTATAGACATAACCTGTGCATAAGTCAAACCAAAAGACACCACTCCAAATTTAAAATATTGGAAAGGAGATTCACTAACTCACTGATCACCAGAAACAATTCAATAGATATAACTTAGGTTCGAAACCCCTAACTCTTACAAGATGGTAGGCACAACCCTTAGAGATCAATTGTACCTTAAGACAAGAAATGGACTTATCCTTTCACAACCACATTACAAGCCCCCACTCAAGGACGGGTTTATAAGGGAATTTGAATCTAGCTCTACGGGCCCTATAATCAAAGGAGGCACAATATCTATGCAATTAATCCACCACATCAAACCCAATAAGTCATAAGGCAAGACCTAATACAATATGAACACAAAACAACACCTATGGACTTTCTAATAATAATAGACTCAACAAAGGGGGTAGACTCCAAACGTTCACACAACAACTTGGGGCACACTTGAAACCCAGTACCAACAAGAAAGAATCATGAAAGGAATAGTGGAACCCGGGCCCATCAATACAAATACATCAAAGCCAAAGGAAATTTCAACATATCGATAGCAACATCGGGCGCCTCATCCCCTTATTGCCTCCCACCTCTTGGGCATCTAAGACATGTCACCCCTTCATCACCCCCTTTACTCTTATTACGTTTGTGAGGGCAATTCTTCCTCTTATTCCCACTCCACCACAATCGAAACAAGCATTAATTCCCTTCAAACATAGGCCTCTACGAGCTTTACCACATGTCGACCACACAACATCACCTCTATCTTTGAGATTACGGAACAAACCCTCAACATGGGCCCTCTTGGCCCTACTACCTCTTTTTTTTTACCATTTGAGGTCTTGGGAGTACTCAATTGTTGATTGAGTTGAGTTGCCAATTTTGTCATCGCTTGGGTCATGACCCATAGAGCATTAGTAACCTTTGCATTCGATATATCACCATCCTGAGTAGCTTGAGACATCCTGAAATATAACGGTTAGGGATTAACAATAAGCCTTAGGAGACCTAACTCTATCGCACAACATAGATCATGAAGAAGGAAACATTTCCTAGAATACCTTATAGCCTCCTATTCATAGTTATGATGCACTTCACCACCATGAATAGGACTCTAATTGATGCTATATGTTGGACGCCGAGGACCTAACAACCTAGTGCTCTGATACCAAGTTTGTCACGATCCAAACTAGGGCCTAGATGTGACACGGAGCAAGGGGAACCCGAAGGAACCCCAAGCATGCCTCTTAATATATCATTACACATCCTTGGTCGCGAAATCAATTAAACACAATAAAAGAGTAGAAATAAGGGCATAGGGACTAACAGAAAACCTTCATTTGATAAAAACTTCAAGATAGTCAAGAGAGAGTCAAGCTCATAACATCCTTACATATTTGTCCAACAACACCTCTAAATATAGAACTTAGCAGGGGCCAAGAGAAGCAACTTGGCTTACCCACATACTAATTGTAACGACCCCAAAAAGTGCCCGAAAATGTGCCTTAAAAGTACCCAGAATCGTGATTTCTATATATCTAAAAGTCTATTTGTTATTTCATAAATACAACTTCATATCCTTGTTCAGGGGGTCAAATTGAGTTGAAAATGGGTCTAACCCAAATTTTAGAGCAACCGTATAACAATCCAAAAATCGCAAAAAATGCAATTTAGGAGGGTCAACTTTGAAGGGACATATCTCTTAACACAAAAGGTACTGGGTGGCCCACGACCTACCAAATTAAATCCTTTTGAATTAGCTTTCCAACGCACTTGGTTTCACCTCATTCTGAGTTCGGATGAAGGATTTATGCCCATTTTTGTAGAACTCATTTGTGCAAAAAATACAGATTCCAATGGGGATTTCGCGTCGCCTCCACGACGCGCCCTTGTGGGTTTTAGTGCCTGTTTTATATTTTTTGGTACAAGACTTATAAGTCTTGGGCCTAAGGGTTCCCACACTTGAAAATACATATACTTAGCCTTATTTCACCCTTATATTATCCTTAACATTCCCCAATATCCTCTCAAACACTTAGATCCATATTTCACCCTAAATTCAAGTAACAAAACTCAAGACCAATCTTAAGGATTTCTTCAAGGATTTCATTCAAGCTCCAAGTCTCCATCTTCAATCTCTTTCAAGAGTTCTCCAAAGCTAAGATATGTGGTGTTGAACCATTGGGTCCTTTCACCCATAGTGCCTAAGCATCCTTTTTACTAATATTGCATCATTTAAAGTTGATTTTACATGTGGTCCTTGTATATTGAGAAATTTAATGCATAGTGATTTTAGTTCATGAAAGTATGGTTGTTTTAGCATGTTTTGAGCTCTAAATCTTGGTTCTAATGTTGGATTTGATG
>JAPFFP010046133.1:0-11185 GCA_026153255.1 Solanum medicagineum
AACTTATTGATAAAGGATATGTGGGAAATGAAGAACAAAGACTAAATTAGGGAACAAGGGGTATTTTCTGAAGAATTCATTGGGCTTGTGTTAAATATTTCAAGAACATCACACTACTTGTATAAACATGGTGATGGGCATGGAATTCTAAATTCCCACATAAAAAATAGAATTTCCAGATTATTCTTTGAGCCTCTCATTTTTTAATTAATTAAATGACATTGTTTTCTAGATATTTTGAATAATTTCAAGAATAAGCACGGAAATTTGAAGCAGAGTATTTGTGTAACGGTCCAACCCGATAGTGATATGGGGAGTTTCCATAAATAGCCTAGGCTAAAATATTATTATGGTCAAATAGCTATGTTTTACATAATTACACTGCATAACCTAGGCTATGTTACCTGGAGGGGAGGATAGAGTCAAGCGAGATCGGAGGGAGGAGAGAGGCAAATTGTATATGTATATTTGTCAACTTGTAGTGTATATCTGTCAAATAATTATATATGTATAAAAGAGGGAGTAGAGAGGCGAGTGAGAGAGGTCAAAAAGGAGACAGAGGCGAATTATATATGACAAGAAATTGCAGAGAGAGAGAGAAGAGAAGTGGGAGAGAGGAAGAGAGGAGAGAGAAAATATAAATAAAACTCCAACTATAGGTAAGGTCTACTTTACTTGTATACTCAATATCTCTCCTATGTTTTGCTGATGTGAGATTTCTTATCTTAATCTTATTAGCCGTTTAAGTCAATCGTCATAGATTCAAATATGCACATATGTATTCCTTTCACAAAAAAACTGTAACACCCCTAACTCCTTCTACCTAATATGGAGTAGATGCACAGAGGATGTTGAGAAAAGTGTCACGATCCAAGACTAGGGCCTAGACATGACACGGTGAATGGGGAACCCAAAGGGACCCCAATCAAGCCTCTTAACTTATCATTACATATTCTTGGTCGCGAAAGCAATAAAAAAACAATAAGAGAAAGTAAAAGGGGAACATAGGGCTAAGGGACATCTTTAACATCATAAAACATCATAGAGTCAAAGAGAGTCAAGACTTATAGCATCATTACATAACTTGTCCAATAACACCTCTACGCATAGAACTTAGCGAGGGCTAAGACAAGCAACCGGGCTCATCCTCATAGTCAAATAATAAAAATAAAGGAAAGAGAGTCTTAGCATATCATAAGAGCAAAATACATCATCCTCGGAGTTGAGGACTCACCAACTAGCTTGAGAGAGATCAAACTAGCCACGTGGAGGAGGAAGATGGTCAAGCGGGGCTCCGGTTCCTACATGGTAACATCATGTAGCATAGAGTATACATTAGTACGTTTGAATGTACCAGGTATGTAGGATGCAATGCAACAAGAGATAAGCAACATAATCGAAATGCATAAACATAGGTAATGAATAAGCATATAACAATATGGCATACATGGATGATGCTTAGAGTAAATTATGCTTACATAGAACATAATACGTGTGTAAGAAGTGACCATCAATATAGAATATCCAAGGCCTACCACCCCCTTGGAGAGGTGATTGAGGTACAAACCTCTCAATAAGGTCATTGAGATACATACCCCCCAACATGGTAGCACGGGCCTACTACCTCCCGAGTGAGGCAATCGAGGTACAAACCCCTCAATGTGGTCATTGAGGTACAATTCCCCCCGATCATGGTAGCATGGGTCCACTGCCTCCTGAGCGAGGTAATTGAGGTACCGACCTCTCAATGTGGTTACCCGAGCCTACAACCAACCGAGTAAGGCTTGGTCAACTCACTACATCATAAAGGAAAATGACAAATATATATATTCCTTTCATCATGATGTCATTCAAATCATAAGCCATGCTTTAGACCTTCAACAACTCAAGAAACCTTAACCGGACATTTTATCAAATACTTGGTGGGTGTGTAATGCTAGTGTAAAACCATGCAATTCAAGTGTGAAATCAGGCAAGAAAATCCAACGTAAAACCACCCACCAATACTTGGTAACACCCTCATGCAAGATACATCAAAACCCTTCATCAAATCCCAGAATGGATTATAGATTCATAGCTCAAAACATGCTTAAACAGTCACACTTTTACAAAACCCCAACTTAGTTTACAGTCAAATTCATAGTAAGTAAGACCCATAAGTTAATCAACTTAGAAACATGAGATTTAGGTAAAAAGGAAGCTTGGGCACCATGGGTGAAAGGACCTAATGGTTGAAACCCACATACCTTGACTTTGGAGAATTCTTGATAAAGGTTGGAAATAGAGACTTGAAGCTTGAGTGAAATCCTTAAGATCGGATGAGTTTTGGGACTTGAAATTGGGGTGAAATATTTGTTTAATTTTTTGAGAGAGTACTGGGGAATGTCTTGTATGATATGAAGGTGAAATATGACTAAGTATAAGTATTTTCACGCATGGGAAGGCTTAGGCCCAAGACCTAAAAGTCTTGGACCGAACTGGAAAAAATGGCAACAAAATAACATAGGTACTCGTCTGGTCTGTGATGCGGATCCAACGCGGTGGACATTTTTATGCAGGTCCGCGACGACTGCGTGTTGCAGTACCATTGAGGATCGATTCTGGAAATATAATTTTTGGGAAATTGAAATTGTGATTCGTTTGCTCTAAAATCAGGTTAGACCCATTTCCCACTCAATTTTGCCCTCTGATCAAGAATATAAAGTCATATTTTCGATATCATGCACGGACTTTGAGATATATGAAAATTACGATTTCAGGCACTTCTGAGGCACATTTTCATGCACTTTTTGGGGTCATTTCAATATTTTTCCCTTGGGAACATTTGTATCCGAATGTCAAAGAAACATACATAAGAAGAGTAATCATGAATAAATCAGCCTCAACAAGGATGCAATAATGCACTTAAAAATCATTTTCAAAAAGGTCTCAACATAAGTATTAAGATCACTATTAACTAGTTAACATGATCATGAATGTATGCAATTGACATATAGTGCTTACACTCACGACATGAAATCACATAGAAGACTTAGAATTAGTACCTTAGGCTTGATTAGGATGGAAGAGATAAAGATATTATTTTTGCATGTCCGCTTCGGCCTCCCATGTACCACTTTCGACTTGTTGGTTCCTCCAAAGGACCTTAACGGAAGCAACATCCTTGTTCCTTATCCTCTTCACTTGTCTGTCCAAGATCTCTACTGAAACTTCTTCATAAGTCAAGTTGTCTTCAACAACACCAACAACATTCAATGGGATAATAGCATTCGAATCACTCACACACTTGGATACATGAAACAATGGATGAACTAAGTTCATTTCACTAGACAACTCCAACTCATAGGCCACCTTACCAATCCTCCTCAACACCCTGTAAGGACCCACAAATCTTGGACATAATTTACCCTTCTTACCAAAATGAACCTGGGTGACACCTTCAAATAGACCCGATCACCAACTTTAAATTCAAGCTCTCTTCTCCTCATATCGGCATAGGACTTTTGACTACTTTGGGCTTTTTTCAACTTTTCTCTAATTAACCTTACCTTTTCCATAGCCTCTATAACCAGATCCAGACCTAACAAAGTCATTTCTCCCACTTCAAAACACTCAACCGGTGATCTACAACGTCTAACATAGAAAGCCTCAAAACGAGTCATACCAATGCTAAAATAATAGCTATTATTATAAGCAAATTCAATCAATGAAACATGATCATCCCAACTACCCTTAAACTCCAAAATACAAGCTCTAAGCATTTCCTCAAGAGTTTGGCTAGTTCTTTCGGCTTGACCATTCATTCGAGGGTGAAAGGTCATACTAAGCTTTACCTTGGTTCCAAGATCTCTTTGGAAGGATGTCACGCCTCGGAAGGGGACCCAAGACGTGGCCAACATTTAGAGACTATTACTAGTCCTAAGCAAACCACTTGGCCTCATCACATTCATCCATTCACACATTCTATAAATCAGCGGAAGACATAAGGAATAAATGGGCACAACTAATCATTAAGTCTCAAATAATAATATAATGAAAGGCTAGTAGAAAGAAACCAACTCACAACTTCCAACATTAACATCTGACTCTAGTCTATGAAGCCTAGATCACAATTAGGTGGTGCCAATGACAGAACCATGACTAAATCAAAATAAAAACAATAAGCAAAACTAACTCTAAAGCGTGACGAAGATAATGTAATGAATCTTCCAAAGTAGGGGAGGCTCACCAATCTGCTGAACGATCGAAAGTCCTCAATGATTCGCCTGCTGATGCCCTCTATCCTATTTATCTACATCATAATAAAATGATGCAGCCCAAAAGGGGATGTTAGTACTTGGAATGTACTAGTATATAAAATAATTGAGTGAAACCAAAACAGGTAGAATAATATAGAAACAACAATCAACATCAAGTATAGTAAAAATCAACATGTCAAATATCTATCTAAAGCAAGAATAAAGAGTAGACAAGTGACCCATCAACTCATCAACCACATCAAACTCAACTCAGAAGGACTCATCTCAACTCATCTCATCTCAACTCATCTCATCTTAACTCGTCTCATCATCGCATCTCATCTCGACTCAGATTACTCAGTTTGGAAACTTTCTGGGAGTTTCTTTTAACCGACAACAACCACTTATGAGCCAGGGGTTGTACAATAATCACACTGATGTTGCCACAACCATCCCGTACTTGCCAGGTATGGAACGAATATGATCCACAAGGAATTTGAACTCTGCCATCCTCTATTAATTTTAGGGATGTAAACTTGAGAGGGACCATGAGATGTAATGGTTCAATCCTCTTCTATGTTGGGCCGACATAGGTAATGAGTGTAAGTTGGACTCACACTTACTCATTGCGGTGCTCGATACTCCTCCCAAGACTCAATGCTCATAAGACTCCTCGTTACCATCTCAAGTAGCCTCACGGAGGCACTCATCATCTTAATTGGTCTCACGGAGACTCTCATCATCTCAATTAGTCTCATGGAGACTCTCATCACCTCAATTAACTCAAACTCAAGGGTCCTCTCTTATTTCAGGGACTTTAATTCATCTCAATTAACTCAAAACTCAAGTGTTCTCTATTATTTCAGGGGCTTTAACTCATCTCAATGCACTCAATTCTCCTCTAAGAACTCAAGGACTCAGATCATCAATTAGAAGAAGTCGTTTAGACATAACATCAAGAAATCAATGAAGACTCATAGGATCATCAAACTCAAATAACTCAACCTCATTCACATCAAGTTTCCCATCATCATACTCACATCAAGGCTCTAGACTCCATCTCTAGGTTCATTCATGCATACTTTCAAAAATTAACATATAGGGTTTATACAATATCTCATGAAAAGTATTTTATTCAAGAAAAAAAGTTTATGATGATCATCAACATATGAAAATACATGTAATAGATACAATTTCCAAGGAAATAATCAGGAAAGTATCTCAAGAAACATACATGGGGACTCATGGACTCTCAACTCATCTATGAACATCTATGGGGCACACGGGAGAACAATCCCATGCTTTCGTTTAGCATTACATACTTGGGATAAAGCTCCTCAAATCACCCGTCAAGAATTCTTCAATCTCACGTTTTTCTTTCTCTCTCTCAAGCCCTAACTTCCAAGTATTGTGAAGGACTTAGAATGGGGTTTTTGACCATATTTACTCCTCAAAACGACTTATACGGGTCGCGGATTAAGTTTAGAAGAGGAGGGAAAAAGTATAGAGTACCCCTCAAAAGATTTAAAATTTTTAAACTTGGTGGAACAAGTCGGGATAACAGGTTCGCGACGCGGATCTGTCGCGCACCTGTGAATTTTAGAAACTCAATCCCATTGAAAAATTGAGGAAATATATAATTGTGGGTCCGCATCACGGAGCTGTCGCGTACCCTCACTATTTTGGGGTCCGCGATGGGTCCGCGTTGTGGCCCTCTCGCGTACCCTTACTATAGATAAATTTTGCGAATATTATTTTTCAACTCAGTTGCTCTTAAATTGGGTCGACCATTTTCTGACTCAATTTTCTGCACTGATTGCAAATTCAGTTTCGGATTTCCTATCCGAGCTTGGGAAGATACGTTATGTGCACGTTTATGTTCAAAGGGTATTTTGGTAATTTTACCAGGTGTTACATCATCTCCCCCTTGGGATCATTCATCTTGATGAGTAAGGGTGGATATCCAAGAACGAATAGACTCGAACTCATCTCAACGTTCAATCTATCAATCTATCTTTCAACTCCTCATTTCTATCAACAATCTCTACTCAGACTCAAGAGTAGACAATCAACAAGAACAGACAATCAATTTGGTCAATGGTAAGGACTTTACCCTCAACATCCTCATCCAATGGCTCGAATAGATGCAGATATTTTGCTTTCATCTCTTCCTCAGCTTCCCATGTGGTCTCCTCAACGAATTGATTGTTCCACAGGACTTTGACTGAGGCTATCTCTGTGGTTCTCAATCTGCGAATCTGACGATCTAGGATTTGGATCGGAATTTCTTCGTCGGTCAAACTATCCTTCACTCCGATGCTCTCCACAGGAATTACCAAGTTAGGATCTCCCAAGCATTTTTTCAACATCAACACATGAAACACCGGATGAATACCATCTAACTCGGAAGACAACTCTAATTCATAGGCAACCTTCCCAATCCTCATCATAATCTGATAGGGTCCAATATAATGTGGACTTAATTTGCCCTTGTTCCCAATCTCATGACACCCTTCATAGGTGACATTTTCAAATATGCCCAGTCGTTCACTTCAAACTCCAAATCTCTCCTCCTCATATCGGTGTAAGATTTCTAGCGACTTTGCGCAGTCTTCAATCACTCTCTAATGATCTTAACCTTCTCCATTGCTTGATGGACAATGTCAGGCCCAATCAACTCCGCTTCTCCAACCTCGAACCACCTAATTGGTGATCTACATCTCCTCCCATATAAATCTTCATAGGGATCCATCTGAATACTTGCATGATAACTATTGTTATATGCAAACTCAATCAACGGTAGGTGCTCATCCCAATTTCCCTTGAAATCAAGAACGCAGGCTCTCAACATATCTTCTAACGTCTGAATAACACTCTCTGCTTGGCCATCAGTCTGTGGATGGAATGTTGTACTCAAGTTCACCTTTGTACCCAATCCTTTCTGAAACGATCTCCAAAATTGGGAGGTGAATTGAGCTTCTCTATCTGAGATGATGGACAAGGGAACCCCTTGTAACCTTACAATCTCTTGGATACATATCCTGGCGTACTTCTCCGAAGTGTTAGTTGTCATAACTGCTAAGAAGTAAGCTAATTTAGTAATCCTATCCACAATCGCCCAGATTTAATCATGTTGCTTTTGAGACCTCGGTAGACCAGTAATGAAGTTCATATTGATCATCTCCCACTTCCATTTCAGAATCTCAAAATTTTGAGATAATCCACATGGCTTTTGGTGCTCAACTTTAACTTGCTGATAGTTCGGGCACTTTGAAACAAATTCAACAATATCCCGCTTCATTCCACCCCACCAATGGACTTCTCTCAAGTCATAGTACATTTTGGTAGAGCCAGGATAAATGGAATATCTAGTGCTATGATCTTCAGCCATGATTCTATGCCATAAACCATCAACATCAGGAATGCACAATCTACTTTGGTACCTCAACACACCATCTCCCCCTTTGGAGAAGACCATTACTTTCTATTTGTGGATAACCTCCTTCAATTGGAGTAGGACATGATCTTGGTCTTGCTTTTCTTTCACCTCCGTTACCAAGGATGAAGTAGACCTGCTCTGGACATTAACTCCTCCCTCATCATTCTCCTCAAGTTGGACTCCTAATCAAGATAACTGATGCACTTCTTTAGCAAGCTCCTTCTTTCCTTCCTCCACATGGGCTATGCTACCCATTAACAACCTGCTAAGACCATCAACAACAATGTTAGCTTTACTTGGATGGTAGAGAATGCTCATTTCATAATCCTTGAGCAACTCTAACCATCTTTTTCATCGCAAGTTAAGCTCTTTCTGACTAAAGACGTACTGTAAACTCTTGTGGTCAGTGAACACATCCGCATGCACTCCATATAAGTAGTGGTGCCAGATTTTGAGTGAGAACACCACCACCGCTAACTCAAGATCATGGGTTGGATAGTTCCTCTCATGAATCTTAAGTTTTCTGGAAGCATAGGCTATCACCTTTCCTCTCTACATGAACATACATCCCAATCCAACTCTTGAAGCATCGCAACAGATCATGAAATCTTTTGTTCCATTGGGCAAGGTTAGGACTGGTGCAGTAGTCAGTCTAGTATTCAACTCTTGGAAACTTTTCTTAGACTCATTGGACCACTGAAACTTGACCTTTTTCTAAGTTAGCTTTGCCAATGGTGCGGATAAGGAAGAAAATCGCTCCACAAATCAGCGGTAGTAGCCTACCAACCCCAAGAAACTCCTTATGTCAGTTAGAGAGGTTCGTCTGGGCTAGTTCTTAACTGCTTCAATCTTTTGAACATCCACTCGAATACCATCACCAGAGATAATATGGCATAGGAAAGCCACAAATTTAAGCCAAAATTCATATTTCGAAAACTTTGCATACAACAAATGGTCCTTAAGGGTTTGAAGGATGATTCTGAGGTGTTTTGCATACTCCTCTTCATCTCTTGAATACACCAAGATATCATCAATAAAGACAATCATAAACATATCCAGATACTGTTTGAACACTCTATTCATCAAATCCATAAAGGTTGCAGGTGCATTCGTCAACCCAAAGGACATGACCAATAACTCAAAATGGTCATATCTAGTCCTAAAGGTTGTCTTTGGAATGTCACATTCCGTCACTTTCAACTGATGGTAATCGGATCGGAGGTCTATCTTTGAGAAACAAGAGGCACCCCGAAGTTGGTCAAACAAGTCATCTATCCTTAGGAGAGGATACTTATTTTTTAGGATGACCTTGTTCAGTTGCCTATAGTCAATACACATTCTAAGAAACCCATCTTTCTTTCACACGAATATGACAGGAGCACCCCACGGAGAAACACTCGGCCTTACTAAGCCCTTCTTTAACAAATCTTTCAACTACTCCAATTCTTTCAGTTCAGCGGGGGCTATCCTATAAGGTGGAAATGACATAACATGGGTATCAAAAAGAACATCAATCCTGAAATCAATCTCCCTATCAGGAGGGACTCCAGGCAAATCCTTAGGAAACACTTCTGGAAACTCATTCACGATCAGAACAGACTGGAGAGTTGGGGCTCAACATAATCAGATTTAACCCTCACGAGGTGGTAAATACACCCCTTTGCAATCATCTTTCTAGCTCTAAGGTATGAGATAAACTTTCCTTTAGGTGCTATGGAATTGCCCTTCCACTTTAGAATCGGTTCATTTGGAAATTGGAACTTAACGGTTCGGGCTCTACAATCAATGAAGGCATAACAAGCGTGGAGCCAATCAATGCCGAGGATCAAGTCAAATTCTGTCATATCTAAGTCAATCAGATTAATGATAGTATCCCTATGATAGATGGACACTACACAAGCTCTATAGACCCTCTCAGCTCGAATAGACTCACCCACGGGAGTAGAAACATCAAAAGGTTCAAGAAGACTCTCAGGGGTTCTATCAAATATACTGGCCACATAAGGAGTTACAAAAGATAATGTGGCACCAGGATCAATCAACACATAACAATCAATAGAAAAGACTTGAATCATACCTGTCACAACATCTTGGGAGTTCTCCTGATCGTGTCGACTGCCCATGGCATACAAACGGTTTGTAGATTCACTTGTGCCTGAAGTGGTACCTCTTTGATTCCCCTTAGATGGTAGGGCTAGTGCAGAAGATTGAGCCCGATCAGCTCGCTTTGGATAGTCTCTCTGATAATGCCCTACTTGACCACACCAGAAGCACGCATCAGTCCCTTCACGACACCTACCCAAGTGTAGCTTACCTCATGTACCACATGGTGGCTTTCCTCGTGAACCTTGAGCCACACTAGCTTGGGACTGAGACCCACGGATCCAATATTCTGAGACTTCTGATCATTTCTGACTCTAGGTATAGGTGCTTTAGCAGATGATGGTGCTGGAAACCACTTTCCATTGCCTCTCTTCCAACCCCATGGTTCGATGTTTTGGCCTTCTTGCTTCTAAACGCTTCTCTGTCATGTTGCCTCTCCTTATTAGCTTGTTGCACAAAGGTCATCAATCTCCCAATATCCATATCACTCATGAGCATTGCTCCCCTCCCATCTCTCTTTGGCCCTCTATTCAACCCATCAACATACATCCACATCCTCCCCCTCATATCAGCAACCATGTCCAGAGCATAGCGAGACAGATGTGTGAACTTCAACCCATATTCCTGTAAGGTCTTAGAGCCTTGTTTCAAGTTCAAAAACTCTCTCACCTTCGCCTCTCTCCTCTCCTTTGGGAAGAGACATCCTAAGAAAGTTTCCTCGAACAAAGCCCAAGACATCACAGGGGCATTCTCCCATCTATCCTTCTTCCACTGGTCATACCATAGTCTAGCCACCCCCTTTTAGTTGATAGGCAGCAAGTTCCACTCTGTCAGCATCGGCCACATGCATCACTTGGAACACTTTCTGAAGCTCCTCCACATAGTTCTCAGGATCCCCAGTGGATGCAGACCCTATGAACTCAGGCGGATTCATCCTTAAGAATTCCTAGACTCTATAAGTGTCATAGGCATCCTATCAGGCCACTCCTGGTCTCGCAGCTAGTGCTCTGACAGCCTAGGCTAGAGTTTGGATAGCCTCGCGAAGCTTAGCATTGGAGACCTCATCTTGCGGGGGTTGCGCAACAGGGACAACTTAACCCACGGGCACCTCATGTCCTTGAGGCTCAGGTGTATTGACATTCTGTCTGGCGGGATGCCCTATACCTCTAATGGCTCTTTTGGGAGGCATGATCACAATTCTGCAATACGCAAAACACAAATTAGAATAGAACTTTCATAGAGTATAACTCCATAGAACGATTTAGAACATGAATGAAAGGAAACAGTTCCTAATATCTTATAGCCACCTATTTATCAAGTGTGGTCAACATTATACCTATGAACAAGACTATACTAGACACGACTTCATAGATTACCTAGGACACTAGAACTCGTGCTCTGATAC
>JAPFFP010046134.1:0-11184 GCA_026153255.1 Solanum medicagineum
GATATTATCTCTACAGTGTTGGGGATGACCAAGCCTAGATCGGGGGGTTATAGGCCCGGGTAACCTATTAAGGGGTTGGTACCTCGATCACGTAGCTCAGGGAGTGGTGGGCCCAGGTAAACTTGTTGGGTGTTGGTACTCCTTCAACCTTAATGGGGGTTTTGTACTCCTTCAACCTCGGTAGGGGGTTTGTACTCCATCAACCTCATGAAGAGGTTTGTACCTCATGCGCCTATCCAAGAGGGTGGTAGGCCTTGGCTTGCACTAAGAATGCTCACTCTTTGCACTCGTATTATGTTGTATATAAGCATGGCTTTACTTCAAGCATCATTCATCCATGCCATAATGTGAGTATGTTATTCATTGCTTATGATTATGCATTTTGCCTATGATGCCTACCTTTTGTTGCATTGCATTCTACATACTTAGTATATTCAAACGTATTAACATCTACTCTATGACTACATGATGTCACCATGTTGGAACCGGTACACCGATTGATCATCCTCCTCCACGTGGCTAGAACGATTACCTCTCAAGCTGGTTTTTGAGTCCTCCATTTCTAGGACATTGCTTATGATCTCTTGCATTGTAATAAGACTATCTTACTTTTATTCATGTATTGACTATGATGGTGAGCCCAGTTGCTTGTCGTGGCCCCCGCTCTTATCTATAATAGTAGAGGTGTTGTTAAACGTGTTATGTATCTATGCTACGAGTCTTGGCTCTCTTGTTCTTCGATGTTATGATATGGAAGTTTACCCTTAGTCCCATTTTCCTTGTTATGCCTGTCTGTTAATGCCATGTTTTATTGTTTTCGCGACCAAGGATGTGTAATGGTATGCTACGAGGCTTTTTTGGGGTTCATTTGTGTTCCCCATTCGTCGGTCACGTCTAAGACCTAGGCTTAGGTCGTGACAGTCGTGGCATAGAAAAAGGCGAACCAGTCTATACCCGTTAAGCTTCAAATTCCACCATTTCTAGCACAATAAGGTCAGCCAATGTACCACGGTCACAAATAGTTACTATGCAATTATGATAGACCCTTCTAGTTATAATAGACTCACCGATTGGTGTAAATACTTCAGATAATTTGCTCAATAATGTATGTGTTCTTGAAAGCTTCCCAGCAACTATTGGAGTGATATATGATAGTATGGAACTGAGGTGAATTAATGCAAATACATAATGTAAAAAGAAAAATAATGTACCCATAACTACATGAGGTGAAGATTCCAAGTTCTATCGACTCCCTAGAGCATATGTGTAATTTGGTTCTTCGCTTGAACTAGCTGCTCCTCTAACACCGCTACCGAAACTTGTAAAAACCTGTTGACCTCTACCTAAAGAAGGCACTTATGAAGATGATGCAACAACTGATCCAGTAGGTTATGCTATATCATCCATGCATCTTTTTGGGAAATCTCTTATTATATGTTTTTTCATACCACATCAATAAAAAACAACTATTCTAATGTGACATGTACCTAAACGACTCCTTCCATATTGTTTGCAAGGCTGCCGAAGAGGCATTGGTTAGTTTACCAGATATCCTGCTATTTTTGAACCATGGATTTCACCTTTTTTCCTAAATTGATTACTCTTATACCCTTGAAATTGGGTGGAGAACTAACTATAAAGTAGAAGGATGATGGCCTGGATGATTTATTAGGAAATCGAGGCTTAAACTCACCTTAGGAGGGTGTAAATTACCCTGTAAATCTATCCCTCTTGGACTTCCCTTTTTTGACTCTTTTGTCCTTTCCATTGCCTTTAATCCTCTAATGTTGTTAAAAAGATTGCATCTTTTCTATATCCATTTCATTATTCAACGGAGCAATGGTATAATCTTTAACCATATATGAATCCAATCTATCCACGTATCGATAAACTCTACTATAATGACTCTCTTGGTTATTTCTATATTTCTACAATGATTCTACTAATTTGATCTTATGTAGTTACCTTAGACCTGTTGGGACTGTTGCTATGGTTATGGGTTGAATTGGTTGTGAATTATGTGAATTTGCGTGTTAACGAAAAGTTATAGATATAAAATAAGATTTCTAATAAAGTCCTAGCCAGATTTAGGCTAGCAGTGAAGTTCATTCGAGGTTTGGGGTCCCAGTATGAATTTGAATTAAAAGTTGCAAAATGAGTTTAATTGGAAGCTAAAAAATGTTTCTATGTAAAAATCTAGTTAAACGCACATGGAATGGGATTGGTTAGCTCCAGATTTCTTAAAATAGTCTAAAATGACCATTCATTAATTGGCAAGAACTTTTAGTTGCGTTTTGACCCCCTCAGTTCTTTTAGCCAAAATTAACTAGAAAGAAGTGGGACCTCATTTTTCGTAGGATGCTCCATTCGAAATTCAGACTGCACCATTATATCCAGAATGTCAAAATTCATGTGGTTTCACTAATTATTTGTGTAAAATAGACATCAGACAGCCCGAGAATACCCTCTAGAAGTTTTAATCATTACTGGTGCAACACCAGAACAACCACCCCTTCGCGTTCGCATAGGGGCTAGCGCATTCGCGGAGAAGCCTAGGCCAGAGTTCCACGTTCATGGAGCCTCAGGTGTGTTTGCAGTGGCTTAGCATGTGCCAACTCATCACATTCGCGGAGGCCGAACGAGGGCGGTGCCTGCCTATATAAGGCTAGTCGCAACCAGCTTTCTCCTCAAACTTCAAAAAAAGATAATTTTTAATTTGTGACTCCAATTTTGACGATTCAAAAAGCTATATGACTCATATTTTTGCAAGGAACGTCGTGGTGGTTTTAGATTCTAATTTTGGTATGTATTTTGAAGTACAAATTATGCTTTAACTGGTTATGCTCTCACAATTGTGTGAAAACTTTATGCTATGATATTTCGGTTGACTCTAGACGGAATTAAGTAAATTTTGAGTCTAAATTGTTCTAACTTCCAATAAATGCTATGGTATGCTTGGATGCTAATAAATTTTGCTAGTTTCTTTTAAATTTGACAAAGAAAGTTTTGAAAGAGGTGTTTAAAGTTTTGAAAGAGGTGTTTTTTGGTAAAGAATATAACTTAGTTTTTTAGCATTTCTCGGCCTTCTAGGGTCTATTTCGGGCTAAACTTATCGCTAAAAACCTGGGGTAATGTGGGATCATATTATAGGGATTTGTTTGATATTTTGAGTATGGGCCCTATTTCCCATTTTTCGAAATTTTACAACCAATGTGACCGTGTTAACCTTCTGAATTGTATTTTGACAGCTGAGCAGCATTGAGAAGTGATCAGGAGGGTAAAATCTCATGTGGATCGACTCAGGACGTAAGGCATCATCTGCTAGGTAGACTAAGCTTTTCTGAACTTCAGATTGAGTTGGAATATATACATGTTTAGACGAAATATGTAGAAAGGTGTTGGTTATGGGTTGAGTAGTGATACATGTGTGGTATGGTTGTGTTGTGTATGCATAGCGTGTGATGTTTTAGGGTAGCACCTCTATTTTTAGTAGTTATATTAGCTGTAGTTTTGGTATTGGCTGGTATTATTGACTACAACAAGGTCTGGTAAAGGTAGTATACAAGTTGATGCCATGGGGCAAGTATGTATCTGACCTAACTCTTGTATGTATGAGTGTGTAGCCTGATGATACTAAGATATGCTGGTTGTGAGGCTGCTTGTTGATTATATACCATATTGTGACTTGGTTCTGGTGTAGATATGATTTTATTAGGCTAGACTATTGTAGATACTTCTGATACAACTATAGTTGACATGTTTTACTCTTAGATGGATTACGACATATTTGGCTCTGTTAGGCCTGGTTTACACTAATCAAAGACATGTACCATCTAGTATACCACTGTTAGCTGTTGGGTACTGGTTCTTCTCACTTAAGGCTAAGGTTATTTACTGTTATTTGGGGGAGGTTGATAGTTATGCTTGTGTGGCTGTATGACTTTTTTCTTGGGGCATGATATGACTTTAGATATTCAAATTCAGATAGATTGGTTAAGTGGATGCATATTTCTATTCTTCAAGTCCTAGTGACGGTCTTTGGGCTTCGAGAGTCACTGCCACATCGAGAGTTCAAGTCCTGGGTGACGCTCCCCATGGTCTGAGTCTCGATGGCCACGTTCGTGAGTTTCAACTCCCAGAGTCGATTCTGAGGGTTAAGAACTTGTTAGTACTTTGGGTCGAAGACCCCATCAATTACATTTTGGTTTAAGACCCTTCTGATTTGTGTTAGGGGGATTCTTTCCCCTGCGGGAGATACATACCACCATTATACATGTATATTGAGGCACCAGGGTCAAGTGTCATGGCCTGAAATGATATCATACTTTGGGTCAAGGACCCGATTGAGATATGGCATTTTGGGTCGAGGACCTAGCTAATTACCCATGGATCCACACACCTATTCATACCTCTATTATGCATGGGTATATTCTCTGGGCTTATAGGGGCTCAAGGGGCAGTCAGGCATAGATATTAGGGCCTTACACCCACGTACAACTTGACCCTTGATCATGTGTTATTGAGAGTTAGGTTTTGTTGTGTTTCTGTCATCTTGATAGTGCGCGAGTGTAACTTCTGGATTTATGGGGACCCAGTTGGTGTACAACCATCGATATTAGGGCCTTGAGCCCTCGTACAACAGTATGTCTCAGTTTAGTGATAGTTATGATATGGGCCTCCTTAGTCTTCATCCATCGGTGTCATTACACATCACTCTAGTTGGTTCAAGTGAGATTTGCGGATTTCTCTAGACATGGTAATTCCTTGATTTGACTTTTCATTTGCTAGATTACTGCATTTCTCTATATTTGAGCTTTCTATATGTATTACATTTCACTCAGTCGGTTGATGATACCTACTGGGTGTCTTTTTCTGATGCTCACCCTCTACTTCTCTATATCTTCCCATGATGCAGGTCAAGTAACTAGTCGCGGACATTGAGTTTGGGGGATTCGCGAGCGTTTAGGAGACATTTGTTGAGTAGTGGAAGCTCTGGCTACTTCCCAGTCTCCTCTTTTGAAGATCGTCTTTTGTATCCAAACATTGGCCTTGTACAGTATAATGGCTTATATTTGTAGCATCACTCCTATCTATGTATATTATGATATTCATTACATATAGATCGTGCGTGCTTGTGTCTATTGTTGCTTTGTACAGTTGACTTCTAGGTTCTGGGTAGGTTGTGTTGATTTATGTCATTGTACCTATTATGTTTATGACTAGAGATCTAGGACAAGTAACCCGAGGTTGGGTAATTCTCTTTCCTGTAGGTAGGATCTAACAGGCGTCATCATGATTGGAACCGGGTCGTGACAAGCTGGTATCAAAGCTTACGGTTCACTAGTTTCAGCTATATAGAGCTACCATCTACTAAAGCCTTGTCGATGGGTGCAGAGATGTATGTGGCTTATCCCCAGGATGCTATGGGACATTCAGGTTGTGTTATTAATTCTTGTTATGCGATATTGTCAATGGCCCTTCGATTTTTGGGAATCTAACTTTCTTTTTTTTTTACAACTATGGCGCTAGAGAGTGACCATGAGGCTGAGGTAGGGCTGTACTGTCAATCTTGATAGGGAGCACTCCCCCGAGCCTATAAAGTTGAGATCGGATGCCCCAGCTCCATCGCAGCCAGAGGCACCAGCCTCCCAGCCACCTTTGTACTTGGACTTGAGGTACAGGCCATTTGATAGTTCATAGAAGTGCCTCTAACCCCTAGAGCAGGGTATGGTTCCAGCTCCAGCCTCTCCAGTTCAAGGACCAGTAGAGCCTGCCACTCCAGAGGTTCCAGTGCAGCCAGAAGGAGCCGTAGCATTTCAAGACGAGCGAGTACTTGGGTACTTCCTAAGGTTGGCCATGTCAAGATGTTGGAGAGCTGCGGGAGAGGATGCGTAGGAGTTTCAGGCAGTGCGTATGGAGCGGTTAAAGGCTTTATGGCTGTTAGAGTCCCGTGGTGTGGCTTTTACACTTATCAACTAGATGGGACAGCTAGAAAGTGGTGGAGGACCTACTGAGGTACCAGACCAGCATATCTCGCGCTAGTGACTTGGGCAGAGTTTATAGAGGCTTTATGACTAAATTTATGCCCAATAGTTTCAAGGACAAATGTTGGAATCAATCTGTATGACTTGAGCAGGGGCATATGACCGTGTCATAGTATGAGGCCAAATTGCAAGAGCTCTCTCGGTACACTTTAACTATCTTACCCACCGAGGAGGAGCGGATTTGTTACTTTATGTGAGGATTGAGGACTCAGCTGAGTATGCATACATATGCATTGGTGACTTAAGGTCAGTCATTTTTGGATATCATTAATCGTGCATCACTCTCTGTAGCAGATTAGTCGCGAACCCCAAGGGTACAGGGACAAATGGGTCAGATGTGAGAGAGAATTCAATGGTTCCTGGTCAGGGTTTCAAGTGCCAAGTGACAGGCCTTTGAGGAGGGCTCAGTAGGATCAAACCAGTCAGCTATTCTAGGCATCATTGCAGGCTTCCGAGGGTGTCCGTCAGGCCCAGGTACTTTCGGTCAGGACGGTTCCACTTATCCTATCGAGCATAGACAGATGATGTGCTATCAAAATACAGGACTTTTGATGCTTAAAACTTGAAATTTTGTGTGTTCTCAATATGATGTTAGTTAATTTTATGTGTTTTCGTGTTATATTTGCAAGATTATAGTTTGGCCTTAATTTTGGGAAGAAATACAGATGTTGCGGATTTTTTAAGCAATACGAGACCCTTTATAGGTTGTAGACCATTCTATGGGTCGTGAAGTGAGTTTCGTGGACAGTTCCAGTGAAGGGATAATTTTCTAAAGTGGGTTCTACAAAATTGTTGATTAGTCGTGGAATGATTTACGAGTCGTAGACCATGGTTCGTGCCCTGAGGATCAGAGATGAGGGCTTTCTGAAGATTCCTCAGATAAAACCCTCAAACAAGTCGTAAACCACTTTACAAGTCATAGAGGGGTATCGTACACTTGAAGTCCAATTTTTCAGTAGATTTTACGAGACCCTGATTACGAGCCATGGAATGCAATATGGCACGTAAACCCATTTCGTATGGCGTGCTGATCAGCTATCCTATTATATCTATGACTTGTATTTTTCTTATTATAAATAGATATTTTAGGTTATTTTTCAGAAGTTTTTGCATGGTACTCAGAGAACTCAGTAGTTAAAGAGAGAAAATAGTGAGATTACATTGGAAAGATTTTGAGAACCCTTGTACTTTGATTCCATCTTTAATCTTGTGATTTTCTTTGAAGTTGGATTTTCTTGTTATTAATTCAATTATGTAATTGTTTAGTTATGTTCTTCCAATTCATAACTCTTGTATCTATACAAAGCATGAGTAACTAAATCCACAACTAGGGTTGTGCGAACCATGAAGAACTAACAAGGTAAGATTGAATAATTCAAATTCTTGGAAAGTGTGCATGCATGTATTAATCAATTCTCTTCATTTTGAATGTTCTCTAATGGTGGCCAACATTAGAACCTGTCAAGTATTAGTGACTGGACAAGATAGTAATGAATAGGAAAAGAGATTGATAAATAGGATCTGATTGATGTGTTATCGTATAATCAACCAAACTGGCCCAAGGGGAGGTTGAAGGGACTAATAGGTAAGGGTTGGTAGTGCACACTATGGAGAGGGATAAGTCACACAGTGAAATTTAGCTCTTATCTTTGAATGGAGGGCTTGGTGAACTTAACTTACCGTCCTGCATGCTACACACTAGAAAAGAATTAGGTTATCCGGTGATAATAAGTTAGGGAATCATGGGAACACAATATCCTAGTTTCTCTCCATATTGATTTCTCTCTTATGTTAGTTAGTTTAGTTTTATTTTTCATTGATTATTACAAAGACCCCCCTTTGGGGAAGTAAGTTGGTTTATTACTCTAATTGCAATCATTGACTTCTCTTGAGTCTACGTATTCCCTGTGGGTTTGACCTTAACCTTGGTTAGGTTCTATTTCTTGACAGCAACCGCTTTATCCTCTAAAAGGAGTTGTAACTTGGGCGATATCAAGATTTTGGCACCGTTGCTGGGGAATATGACTAGACATAGTTAATTCATAGTGATTTGTGTGTTAATCCTTATTTCCTATATTTTACGTTTTAATTTTGTTTTCTTTGTAGGGTGTAAGTGTAGTTTATGCCCAAGGCAGACTCTTGGCTTTGTTTGATCTTGAGATTCTTTAAACATTGAGGAGAATGGCCCAAGACAACGCCAACAACGCGATCAATGCAGATCTGAATAGGAACGACAATGAAAATGATGATCAAGAGAACCCACCTCCTCTTGAGGACATTACTCCACAGCTTCAAGATTTTAATGTCAATGCTTATCAGTGGAACCAATACAGGCTAAATCCTATAGATATGGAGGTGATTGAAGCTATTTTATTGCCACCACTATCAACGAATAACTTCACAGTGTTGAGTGGGTTGCTTCAGATGGTGCAGAACGGTGGGCTATTTGCGGGCTGACCTTTGGAGGATCCCCATAGCCACCTATACAATGTTGCATTCATCTGCAAGAGTCTGATGGGAACACGGAATTTTTCCATGGATATTGTGGGACTTCATGTGTTCCCATTGTCTCTTACAAGCAATCCAGCATTATAGCTATTTGAGCTCCCACAGAGTTCGATCACCAATTGAGCATACTTGAAGAAGGCCTTCTTGGAGAGGTATTTTCCTAGATCGAAGAAGCTCAAGTGGAAGGACCAGATCAACAACTTTGAGCAACATCCTGGTGATTTGATCAGTACTACTTAGGAGCAGTTCACCAAATGCTTGAGGAGTGTCCCATATCACAAGATAGTCGATAATGCCTTGGTGGAGATCTTCTACTATGCCCTTGATAAGAATAGTCAAGCTTGTGCTGACACTATCATGGGGGGCATGTTCTTGGATTAGCCATTCATAAGGATCGCAGAGCCGATGGAGAGAGTGATCAAGGCTAATCGTGCATAGGGCAGAGCACAGAGCATCTACCAAAATTTCATGCATTGTTGATGTTGGTTCGGAGCAAGTAAAGATCATGCAAGACCTTGCTCGAATTCGCACAAGTATGGAGGTTATGATGAAGCATAACCAATAGCGAGTCAATGCAGTGGTTCATCAACCTCCATGTGCACCTATGTATGGTGAGCCTTATTGTGATAATGATGTATGTGTTGTTGCTGATCATATGGGGGGTTTCTGGACCAATGCCCAAGGGACCAATCAGGACTATTGATGCCACAATCAAGGAAACCAAGGTCGAAACTTCACCAGAGATGGAGCTTATAGGGACAACCGCGAAGAATATTACAATAGGAACAGGGGTCCAGAGAGAGATACAGATTGGGGTCACAAAGATAGCTTCAGAAATGGCTCCTATATGCCACCATATATCGCATCGCAGGTGCAAGTAGTTCCAGAATTGAGGAAATGTTTGACCTCCTGTTGAAGAAAGTTGAGACACAGAATGAGACTCTGAGGGGTATGAAATCTAAGATTTCTAACATCAATGATAAAATTAAGTCTCATTTTGTGGCTATCAAACAGCTTAAGCAACAGTTTGGTCAAGTGTCGACTCATCTTAATTAGTGTCAGAGGGGTAAACTACCTGGCATCACCATTCAAAATCCTAAGAATAAAGGGCAATGTATGGTGGTTACTATTCGGCGTGGCAAGAGCACCATTGATCCTTCCAAGCCAGTTGATGAGGATGATGTTCGAGAGGAGACACATTCTGCCAAAAATGCAGATGTAGGAGATGATCGTGGTAAGGATGTGGTGAGCAAAGCTGCTGATGCACCATAGAACTTGAAGCCCATTCCTAGGCCTCCTCTTCCCTTCCCTCAAAGAATCAAAAAGAGGGAGAAAGAAGGAAAGTTCAAGCACTTTCTCTTCATTCTTAAACAACTCTCCATCAACATCCCTCTCATTGAGGCATTAGTGAAGATGCTAGGATATGCAAAGTACATGAAGGACCTGGTTACTAAAAAGCACATTGTGAGTCAGGAGCTCTCCCAAGAGCTTCAGGATTTCAATGCTATTGCTACGAGGTCCTTAGTACAGAAGCGAGAAGATCCTAGTTCTTTCACCATACCCTGCACCATTGGAGATGTGAAGTTCGTAAGGCCACTATGTGATCTAGGTGTCAGCATTAATTTTATGCCCCTTGCGATCTTCAAGAAGCTAGGACTGAAAGCCCCTACCCTGATGAGCATGCAGTTGTTGATGGTGGATCATATGTGAAGAAGCCTATGGGGATAATATATGATGTGTTGGTCAAAGTGGAGAAGTTTATATTCCCTGCAGACTTTGTAATCCTGGATTACGAGGTTAATTTTGAAGTCCCTATCATCTTAGGGAAGCCTTTCGTAGCCACTAGATGCACTTTGGTGGACATGGAGAAGGGCCAACTCAAGTTTAGATTTAGAAAAGGGAGGTCATGTGCAACATTGTCAGCAGGCAAAGAAAAAGAATGATTTGAGAGTGGTCTCTGTTATTGAGACTGTTGATGACGCTGAACCAGAAGTACCAATTGAGGTAAGATTGGATGTTGACACTTTGGAAGAGGTGTTGATGAACTTTTATAGTAATGGCATCCCATATTATGAGAAGACAATGAATTATGGCCCTAGATGCCAAACCCAGCTAGAGCTAGACTTGAAGAATCTGGAGTTACCACTCACAAAACCCTCCATAGAAGAACCACCGGTATTAGAGTTGAAGGCCCTTCCAGCACATCTGAGATACACATTCTTGGGAGATAACAACACTTTGCCAATTATAGTTGATATGGATTTGAATGATGAGAAGGTAAGCGCCCTTGTCATGGTGCTTAAAGTTCAAGAAGGCCATTGGATAGACGATTGTGGATATCATTGGTATCCCTCTCGGGATAAGCACACAAAAAATCCAGTTGGTCAAGGGCTACAAGCGAAGTATTGAGCACCAGAGGTGCCTCAACCCTCCTACGCAAGAGGTTATGTGCAAGGAGATCATCAATGTCACGCCCCAAAGCCCCATAGGGCGGACCGGCACCCGTTGCCGATAAGGCTCGGGAGAACCAACCTATAACTATATGTGTTCTATAAATATTATAAGGGGTTTCTACCTTTAACATGCCTTAAGCAGATAAACAGTGACAACAAGTCAAAAGGAAATGCATATG